>CAUYRT010095675.1:0-25653 GCA_963574885.1 Lepilemur ruficaudatus
GCCGGGCGCAGTGGCTCACGCCTGGAATCCTAGCACTCTGGGAGGCCGAGGCGGTGGATCGCTCAAGGTCAGGAGTTCAAGACCAGCCTGAGTAAGAGCAAGACCCCGTCTCTACTATAAAATAGAAAGAAATTAATTGGACAACTAAAAATATATGTAAAAAAAAAATTAGCCGGGCATAATGGCGCATGCCTGTAGTCCCAGCTACTCGGGAGGCTGAGGCAGAAGGATTGCTCGAGCCCAGGAGTTTGAGGTTGCTGTGAGCTAGGCTGATGCCACGGCACTCTACAGCCTGGGCAGCAGAGTGAGACTCTGTTTCAAAAACAAACAAACAAAAAAAACAAAACTGAGGACTGATAAACCCATAAGTGTGCTTTCTCTGTACAGTTAAAGCTCAACATGAGACCTGGCTGGTAACAAGAGAGTATGAAAGAAATCAAACAACTAGGAGATTATTAGAGAAAGCAGAGTAATGAGAGAGTCATATTTTAGTCAAAAGTAAGGACTAGCTGACTTACGGATGTCAGAGAAAATGATTCTTTAGTTGTCGTTTTCTGAGGTTGGTGGCTTGGTTGCCTCCAAAAAAGTTTCCTATTAAAAAATTATTTATGTCAGGTACATGAGCCTTATTATCATATCTACAATTTCAGGATCATTGGGTTAACTAAATCCTCATACCACTTCATAAGAAAACAGAAGATTTTAACAAGCATAATTTTGTAAGAGAAAATCTAAACTCATATCATGAAATATTATACAGAATTTGGTAGCTATTCCTCCTGGATGTGGGCATATTTACAAATGGTATATTGGTACTCAAGAGTTTGTATAATTGGTAACCAAAAATTCATCATGAATATGATATTAATAACATCTTTAGCCACAGTAGCAACAGATTTGGATTTTTTTTTTCTTTTTTTTTGGCCTTGGAGGGAGGAATATCGTTTTCTGTGCCAACCTGTCCCTAAATCCTGTTTCCACTTCCACATTTGAATCTTGCTGATGTTGGACTGGTTGCTTCCAGTTGTCAACTTTGATTAAGTGATTAGATCTAAAACTTTTGGTTTTAGAAAGGACAGATCCTCTTCCCTGCTATATAACAATTATAATTATGTTGTCATTGCCCTTGCCCTTGTAATTTCTGTTCTTGTATGTTACTGTACCATGCAAGGCAGGATCAATGATGGTGCAATTCTTCTCACTTCAATTATTTGTGGCTGTCATGGAAAATTTTACAGTATAAGCCATTGGTGGAGTTTTGGGAAACCTCCACGGATTTTAAATGGGGGAAAATACAAACATTTCAAATTGATTGCTAATTGGAAGAAGTTTTTTCCTATTATTTACCAACATATGCCCCATCTCTTGCAACTAACTTTGCCCTAGTAAGTCCAGGTATTTATGACAAAAATGCCACTTAGTGCCATGTTTGTTCTTATGATTACTACTAGGGAATTTTGCACTTGCTCTATCTGCCGTTCTCTTTTATAAGCCCATTGCTTGTATTATGATTTAATTTTCACAAAAGCCTATGAGATATGCATTATTTATTATACTCAGTATACAGATCAGGAAACTGAAGTGGGGAGATGTAAAGAACTTGGTAAATGTCACACAGTTGCCAAGTAAATAAAATCAATATTTGAACCAGAAAAACCTCCCTCTAAGGTTCCTGATTAGAATTATAAACTTCTGGACACAAGCAATATAATTAAAATAAAAATATACAAATAAAAGTTGCTATTTTGGAGTAAAACATTATCATTATAATTATCATTGCTATTCGTTATTATGACTATTTGCTCTCATGACTTTTTCTCTTTTGACAATCTTAATTGCAATATTTTGTCTATAACTTTATAGTTTAGGATTTTAAATTTCAATAGTGATTAAGTGTGATTGTTTAATAGTTTGCTATCTTGCACCATACACTTCGCTATTCTAAGTAACTGACTTATTTTCTCCCCAAACCTAGTTATAATAGAAACCACTGCTTTATTTTCTAGCAGACAAAGAACAATCTTGTTTTAATGCATGTCATTTACAATAGGTACAAGCTGTCAGATAACTTCTGGTAAAATAGGATGCTGAATCAGACATTTATTTTTAGTGGCAATTGCTGAAGCATAGACTGTCCCATACATATCACTTGACTGTATAGATAAAACGTACTGAAATATTCTTTGTCATTTTTCCTTTTAGATTTCTGCTTTAATCTTTATACTACACCCTGTTCCCAGTGCTTTTCTTTTAGCAATTTGTTTGTTGTCCTAAAATCATTATAATTTCCATTTTAATAATTATATCTTAGTTTTGATCTTAGTTTTATCTTAGTTTTTCCATTCTTTGTTGAGAATTATCCAGTACAGAGTAGTTATAAGTAGTTGCATCAAACTTAAAAGCATGTACTCTAGAATCCAACAGACTCCTAGGTGTAAATCTCAGCATAGCCACCTATTGACTGAATGGAAAATGTATTTTAACCACTGAAAGCCTCAGTTTTCTCAGTTGATAATACTTCTATCAAAGGTTATGGTGAGAATCAAACTGAATTAATGCTTCTAAAATTATTATAGTTTTATCACAGGTACTATTAACTTTAGCTTTCTAATATGAATCAAATCAATGATAATGAAAAACTCTAACAGAAACAGATTTTAAACAGTAAACATGAATTGACACTTACATGATCATATGTATTATGATCACATAAGAATCACCTATATGATCTTTATCACCTACATGATTGTATGCTGATAGTATATAGCTAGTAGTATCTGTTCAGGTTAGTTGATGACTATCTTATATGGATTAATAAGTATTTTAATATCACTTCTGGAAAGAAGAAGGGGAGAATCTTTGTTATTATTTATTATATATAACAATCAAATGCCTTCTCAATTTCTCTTTTGGTTAATTCACATAGTCATGATTGTTGAAAGCTGTATTGTAACAGGAACTACATTTGTATAAAATTTAAAATGTTAATTGCTCACCTCAGCCACAGGCATGCTTAAATTGAAACAATACAAACATTACACTGGCTCCTGCACAAGGATGGCATTTGTGAAACATTCCATACATTAAATATTTTTAGAAAAATTATATTTTGTGTGTTTGTGTATGTAATAATAAAGCGAATGTGTTAAAGTATGTTAAAATGATAACAAATGAGGTTTCTGGGTGAAAGATTTATGGGAGCTTTTTGTATTATGGCAACTTCTCTGTAAGCCTGAAGTTATTTTATTTTATTTATTTTTTTTTATTTCAAAATATTACTGGGATACAAATATTTTTCATTACATGGATGACATTTGTAATGCTTGACTCAGGGCTATAAGTTTGCCCATCACCCAGATAGTGTTCATTGTGCCTGTTAGATTTTCACTCATCCCCTCCTCTCCCCTCCCTCTTACTTGATTTCCACTGAATTTTATTTCCCTCTGTGCACATGTGTGCTCATTGGTTAGTTCTAATTTAGTAGCAAGTGCATGGGGTGTTTGTTGCTCCATTCTTTAGATATTTCACTTAGGGTAATGGTCTCCAGTTCCATCCACGTTGTTGCAACAGGCACTAATTCATCCTTTTTATGGCTCAATAGTATTCCATGGTATACATATACCACGTTTTGTTAATCCACTCATGAATTGATGGGTCAGGCCTGGTTAGTACTTGAATGGGAGAATGCTGAAATTATTTTTAAATTAAAAAACAAATGAATCAACATTTATGAAAATAAAAAGTAATAAAAAGTAGCAATCAATCTTCTAAATTAATGCATTTCAACTAGATCTCAATGAACACCTACAGGGTGGTATTTTTGAAATGTAGACCTTTTATGTTTTCTGAATGTTATACTTTAATTTTCTATTTGCTATATTCTACACCAAAATGAAATATTTTTCCAAAATATTTTTTAAAGTTGTTAAAAGTCATAGAAATTTAATTGGGACATCCTACAAAAATAAATTATTAAAAGAGTGCCGTTCATCCTTTACTCTGATACAACCAATAAATACTTTCAAAAATGATACATCTATACATACAAATTACAATAAGTACTCCATGAATATAAACTATATGTTATTGTTAAGAATGACAGAGAGGACATTCGTTAGATAACTTGGTCAGTGAAAGCCTCACTGAAGAGGTGACATTTAAGATATTACCTAAAGGACAAGACAAAAATTTATGGGAAGGAAAGTGGGAATGTAGAAAGGGAGCAGGAGAAGCATTTAGAAGGAACAAGTCTATTATCTTGGGAAGAGAAAGAGAGAGCATGCCTGAGAAACTGGAAGAAAGTCAGTATGGTTGTATTATAATAAACAAGGAGAAGGGTGGCTCCAGGTGAATATGGAAAGAGGTGTGGCTATATCATACAGAGCTTTGTAAACTAGCTCTGGAAATTTTAAGCTGAGGACTGAGTTGTTTATATTTTAATGCAGAAAGTTATAAAGAGGTGTTATTGTAAAATATAGTGTATGGGGGGTGAGGACGTAAAAATGGGAATGGAAATACAAAGATAAGTGAAGAGCCTATTTCAATAGTTTAGGTTAGGTAATGGTTGCTTGGACGAGGGTAGTGCCTGCATATAGAGAGGAAACATATCACATTGTAAAGAGCTTGTGAACATGTAATATATAGAAGAGATTTACTTTATTAGAAATAACTATGCCTTAAATCTCCAACTGGAAACATGCTAATAGCAACAATGGTACATTACTATTTAAGAAAATATTATAACCTTCTATAGCTAACTTTGAGTTAACCAACACTTCTAACTAAAATGATTTTATTTATTGAGTGTAAATTTAATCATAATTCTTCATAGAATCAAAAATTACATGGAACATTTAATTGCTTATTTTCCCATTATAAACTACCTAATTTACATGGAAATAAATTACTGAAAGTAAGCTATTGTTATTCCTGTTTTCTTAATGGTTCAATTATACTTAACTGATTGATAACACAATTTGATATTATATTGGTAGAGAATGATGAGAATGAGAATGAGGGTGAGGCATTCTCTAAATGAACATAATAATAAGTGAATTATTCTTTTATAAATTCTTGATATTGTGAGATTTTAAGAGGTAAAAATGTATTTGTAATACATGATGAAAAATAATTAACTAATAGTTGTAATTATGACATCCCATAGAGATTGAAAACTTTTCTTAAATATATATGGTTATTTAATCAATGCTATCAATATATCACCACTGAGGATTTAACAGAGATAGATATTATTAGATAACTAATAAATAAAGTAAAATAAGAGAGTCAGTGATATAGAGGTACAACATAGTATACGGGGAAGGGCCTGGGCCTAAGTGAAACAATATGGTTATACATTCTGGATTTGGGTAACTTTGGTTAATTCTTGGTCGATTATTTCTACGTTTCCTTTCAAATCCCAAATTTTGTATTTTTTTTTTTTTAATATACTGGATACTAGAATTCTCTGGCTACTTTCACGTGTTTATCTCCATTTCACACTCTCCCTGCCCAGTGACTTTTGTTTTAAGTCAGAGATATATGTCAATGAAGAGATTTCATTTTCTATCACTGTTATTTGGCTTCATTGAGAAGGTGCATTCTTGAGAAGAATGGAAAGATCAAAACAAGTCTGGCAAGCTAGAATTAGGAATAAGAGTATTGAAAAGCTGAGCCATGGAGATGGTTGGTAAACTAGAAATAAGAGTCATTATAATAGGAATTTTCAATAAGCAAAAGAATTCTGGACCAGTTGCTACTATATTGAAGATTACATTATTTCTTTTCAGAGTGACTCTGTATCCTCCAAATGCTGAGTTTTTTTTTTGTTTTTTTTTTGTTTTTTTTTTTGCCTAATGGTGGTGTAGGGGGATTTAAAGCTGCTTCCAAAAATCTGGATTTCAGATGGATCTATTTGTTACTATCTCAGAAAGAAATATGACCCTCAAATAGACATAATGACTACAGAGAAAAAATGGAATTTGGGTTAGAATACTTTGGGTTGAGTTCTAATTTGGTATCCTTCTAGTTGTTTTATGAAACTATTGGAAAAAATCACTTAGCTTACATTCAAAAACAGCATTCAAAAATGTGAACAGTTTCATCTGTTCATTTATCCTCCTTAGGAAGCCATGAGAATTAAATACTGTAACCTATGAAAGTGCTTTGTTATCTAAAGAATGCTATACATGTATTAGTTATTTCTAAAAATTTATTAGTTAAGGCTGTTTAGTAGAACTATTGATGGATATAGATGAAAATTGGGGAATTTCTTGGCCACTGTTAGTTAACTTTCTATGACTGTAGAGTTTAATAATGATTAAGTTGTATCCCATACCTGACACTAATTAAGAAAAAAATAAAACAAAACTACAAAATTCTTAGTATTTACAGCTCTTCAATAGATTATTATGGGACCATTAATTTCTTTGTAGGGTTTTGATTCATGCCACTAACTTCATCTCCACCTTCTGTTTCTTTGTAGATCAATGATTCTCTTAACCATATTAAACTCTCTAAATGTGATCCAAATTACATAACAACCCAAATTAAATAAAATATCTTATGAATGCAATACAGGTAAATGCTTTTCTAGGTCTTACTTTGTTTCTTATTAGGTTTAATGTAGTTTTACCACAAAAACAGCAAGATAGTGTTGAAGTTTGAAGACTTTTTAGAATATGCCTAAATACCTAATATTATATAAGTCCAAGACATGGTTTTCCTTTAGCAGAGTATAGTAATTTTGGATTTGTATCAAACCAAGGATTGTAATTCTGATTTTGTCCAGGCATCTTTTTAATGCATTCCAGTGTAAATTCACAAATTATCATATATCGAAATGGTCATCAGTGAGTAGAATCATCTTGTAATGCAAAATGGCATTATTGCCAGGTTTTCTATTTGTTTTTCAAATTTCAACTCAAATTATATCTTATAATATAGACCTTTAATTTTAGTTCTCAGAAATATGTGAAATTGCTTGATATAAAAAATTCATAAATATACAACTTAAACATATTTGTTGTGAAATTAATTTTTTTCTTTGTCATAAATTAGGTACTTTCCAGAAGAGCTTTAGACAAGTATAATATTTGTGTTTAGGTAGTCTATTTGCATGGTTATTCATGGAAGGGGAAGTGAAGGATGAAAAGGAAAGTCAATATGGGGCGTGGTATTGAGGCAGCTGTGGTGAAATGAGGCTTAATTTTCCCTGGAACTTTTTGAAGAGTATATAGAATGCTTATTAGAATAGTCTGAAGATTGACCATGACAGACTTCTCTCCTATATTGGTTGAGAGTGCCCCTGGAACATTAATTTCTTGGCTTCTTATGCATGCCTGATGAGCAAGATTTAGTTTTCTCAAGGTAAGATGCAGTCAATATATGGAAACTCAAAACCCATATTTAACTGTCTACAAATTCCATAAGAATTAAACTCCAAGAGGATGTATGGTGGGATGTCAGATGCATTCTTATATATGCTTTTGTGAACCTCAGTGATAAACTATAAAAGCACTATTTATAAAACATCCAGAGCCCAGGATTATTGTTTTTAATTCTATATTTTCCAATTTTGAAAGCCAGAATATAATTAAATGGGGCTCTCTTTAGTTATTTTATGATTATGTCAAATACTTTGAATAATCTGAAATTGTATCCAATTTGCAAGGTAACGTGTTTGCCTGCCAGACTTTCCTGGATCTTGTCAGAAGATATGATACTCTTGGGTCAAAGATAAAGTATTTTATTAGTCACAGTACAGAAGACAGTATGAGATGCATGCTCATCTTGGCTTCCCTCATTTTCAGACATCATTGAAAAGATAGAGAGGAGCACTAGGGTATTTCCATTCTGGAAGAAAATTCCAGGGACAGTTCTGAATGGCAAAAGATTGTTAATGTCCCTCCCTTCCTCATACCTTCCATGGTCTAATGTCATCCCTCTTCCAGGTACTGAAATTTTGCTCTCCCTCCACCTTCACAAAATCTAGAGTAGCCATAACTTCACTCCTGCCCTCCACCTCACCCCATCCAGACTTTTTGTCTAGAAGAGTCAGATACAGGAGGGACAAAAGCACATTTATAAAATATGACCAGAATTAAATTTTATTTCCCTAATCCTTATTCTGGACAAGTTGTAGTCTAGAGATTATACCCTTTAGACTGGCTTGAGATTGCTGTTTTAAGAGACAGGCAGACATATCATGCCTAGGAATCTTGTCAGAATGGAATCTTGAAGTCAAAAGAAGTCTATATAATTTCAAATAAACTTCAAACCCTTTTTATCTGAGATTTTATCCTATTTTCAAACCAACAAGTTAAATTGTTAGAGTCATAGTCTACTGGATTAGAGACAAATGACTTTATTTACCACCGCATAGCACCCAGTAAGAACTTCATTATTAGCTGGGTGTGGTGGCTCATGCCTGTAATGTTAGCACTCTGGGAGGCTGAGGCAGGAGGATCCCTGGAGGTCAGGAGTTCTAGACCAGCCTGAGCAAGATCGAGACACTGTCTCCGCTAAAAATGGAAAAGAATTAGCTGGGCATGGTGGTATGTGCCTATAGTCTCAGCTATTCAGGGGCCTGAGGCAGGAAGATCACTTGAGCCCAAGAGTCTGAGGTTGCTGTGAGCTAGGCTGATGCCATGGCCAGGGCGACAGAGCAAGACTCTGGAAAAAAAAAAAATCAATCAATTAAAAAAAAAAAAACTTCATTAATTTCCTCTTGCTCCCCACTTCCCAAGGGACAATGTAGGGGTCCACACAGGTGGATGTTATGCATATAGTGAATTTGTGTTAATAGGGAGTTTAGGAAATCAGCAATCTCCTTAAAGCCATAGTTAGCAACTTGATGAATTTTGCCCCGGAGGGAAGGACTATCTTTATTATATTATCTCTGTCTTCCCAAGCTGTTTGCTACACACACATCCTTGAAAAAATAGTACCAAGCAAAAGCTGCCAATGCTTTTGCTTTAAAAATGTGCAGAAGTGTAAGAGACCCAATGGAGAATTGTTTCCCAATATTTTATTTATTTTGATGGTAGAATTCTAGCCTTTTCATCAGAAATAACTTTATTATTTCTGATATTATCTATCCCCTCCTGTCAGTTCTTTTAAAATAATATAGCCTGAGAGGAACCTGCAAATCAAATATTAATTGTGCAAGAAACTGAAGATGGATATTTGACAAATTTACTTTTTGCACACCATTCTAAGTTTTTATACATGTCTTCCCAGAATGACTCTTCAGTGTTGTAGTAACTATGAAAATTATACTTCTATATATTATGAGCACTATTGAAAGTGTTTTGTATTTGCTTCATGAGATACATGAGCAAATAGTCAAATTAGAAAATAAATCAAAAGTAGTGGAGAAAATAAATTTTAATTTTATAGTAATTTCCCTCTATTTTAAATAACAGGAAGAAGGATGATCTTTTATTTTATTGTATTTAATATTTTATTTTGAAAAACTGTAAGACTTCCTCAAAATTGGAAAACTAATACAGAGTTCCTGCATACCATTTATTCTGTTTCTCATAATGATAACATCTTACAAAGCCATAGTAAATTACTAAAACCTGGAAATTTTATGGGTGGAATATCATTAACTATAAACATTATTCAGAGTTTAAATGTGCATATTTGGGTGTATAGTTCTTTGAAATTTTATCACGTGTATATTTGTTTAATCATCACCAAGTCAGGATATTGAGCATGTCCATCACCACTATAAAACTCTCATGTTTTCATTTTAGAGTCATACTCTTTGTTTTAGCAAAATGCTAAAATGTGACTCTAAACAATAGATCTTCTTATGCCCCACTTCATAATTGATTTTCTCATTTTTAGAAGCTATATTTAATTTTGTCATTTTATGAGAAACTTGTGCTTTTCAAGCATTTTAATTGCCCCCAAAAGTTATGAGGACAAAAGACAACATTTAATTGCCTTAATGGCCTTTTGATTTAATCATTTTTGCTTTTTTTCCCATTACTCTCAAATCTCTTATGTGTCTCATTAAATATTGACCTGATTTAGATTGCCTAGGTAGCAATTTATGAGCATATACTGCCTAATCAAATTATTTTCCTTCCAATCCTTTCCTAATTTGGTGTAATAAGCTATAAACTTAAGCTAGAAGTTTGCAATTGGTTGGATGAAGACCATTGTTAGTTTACTAAAGTGAGATTATATTAACGTGGTATGTAAGAAATGTATTGTTTTAAGACAATTCAGCTGAAGGAATTGCATAGTCAGGCATCTCTATGGAAGAGATATGACTTTATGCATTCATTTTCTCATTCATTTTCTTTTCATTCATTCATTCAGCACATATTTATTAAGCACTACTTTTATTGCAAGGCACTATAAAGAATACTAATGTGTAAGATAGTTGTATAGTTTAAGGATCTTATGAGGAACATGGGATGAAACTGGCTGTGAGAGATAATTAAAAAGCAACAGCAACCACTCTGTACTATAAAGACTCTAAAATTAGATCGATGCTTCTACTGGCTTATACTTCACAAATTTAAGTTTTGTTGTTGTGTTTTTCTTTGTTGCTGTTTTTAATCTGTAAATGAAGGGCCTGTGTTCAACATTTTCTACATTTGCTTCTACTTCTAATATTCTCTAAGACTGGGAATCAGAGGAATATTTTTATTGTTGACAATCAGAAGGATTCTGACTGTGCAAAAAAGCATAAAAGGGGATGCATGTTTTAGCTACTTAGTACTACATCTAAGAAAAAAGAAAAGAGACATAACTTATACCATAACATTGGATTGCCTTTGTGTATACTTCAAAGAGGCTCAGACTAAGTGATATCTTGATGTCTTAGGATGGACCACAGACAGTACAAAATTGAAAAGACAAGTATCTTGGTATGAGGTGAGCATAGACTCAAGAGAGACTTGGTTGGTGTCAGTAGTGCTGTTTTCTATCAGAAGCTTTTTCTGTTTCACAAATTTGTCTATAAATGAATGAAATTCACTTTCTCCATGTATTTATAAAATGAGACATAGGCATAAGATTATAATTATATTGAATAACTGCTAAACTGTATAAATTTATGTGTTTTTGCTTTGTATTTTATGATTTCAGTTCAGCTGCCCCTGATTTTATATTACACAATGCTACGCTGAAATTCCAGGAACTATTTAAGAGAAAAAGGATTCCATTGTTTAGTAGGAGTAGGATAAAGAAACATGCATGATAAACTGAGTTTAATTTAACAGATGAAAAGGAGAAATAATCCATTAATGTGATTCATGTCATGTAATAATTATATTCCAACTGCAGTTATTTCTATATTTAGTGAGAAAATATAACTATCCAACATTTCAAACATTTAACAGAGCTATCCATAAATAGAACACAATAAAATAAATTTTAAAAGTTGGATAAAGTGATGGGTTAGTTATGAGAACTGGTGTATTTGTAGATCCAAATAAGTGAAATACATGCACATATTAAAACAATTTTTTGAAGACTTCAATAACTGTTATGTTTACCTCTGTCTAACCAATCACAATCACAAGTTAACCATTCACAAGTTACATCTAACCAATCATAATCACAAATTACATCAATGAGAGTTTTAAACATAAAATAGATAAATGGTTTTTGTTAACTCATGCTTAAATTCATGGAAAAGTGCTTACATAAACTTTTAGCTAAGTTCTGTTCACAACAGTATTAAACAAATGATAACTAGCCTATCTGTTGAGTAGCAAACTTTTTCCCAAAATAATTTTTGTGTAATTAATGGAAGGAATATGCACAAGATTTCTCAGCTCCTTGTTGACTAGGATCCCACTCATGATAGGTTATCATATGTTTGAATGAATGAAAATGTAGGAAAATCTATTCTTAAATGTTTGTGTTTCATTTAAATTGTTTTCTCTTTTCTTTTTTTTTAAATTTCAGCATATTATGGGGGTACAAATGTTTAGGTTATATATATTGCCTTTGCCCCACCTGAATCAGAGCTTCAAGCATGTCCATCCATGAGAAGGTACACACCACACCCGTTAGGTGTGAATATATCCATCCCCTCCTCTACCCTCCCACATGCCCAGCACCCGATGAATGTTACTACTATATGTGCACTATATATATACTATATAGTTACTACTAAATGTTGATCAGTTAATACCAATTTGACGGTGAGTACATGTGTTTGTTTTTCCATTCGTGTGATACTTTCACTTAGTAGAATGGGCTCCAGCTCTGTCTAGGATAATATAAGAGGTGCTAGATCACCATTGTTTTTTGTGGCTGGGTAGAACTCCATGGTATGAATTGTGCTACACATCTGATAAAGGGCTGATAAATGGAATCTATATAGAACTCTGGAAAATCAGCAAGAAAAAATCAAACAACCCTATCAAAAAGTGGGCAAGAGACATGAACAGAAACTTTTCAAAAAAAGATAGACTAATGGCCAACAAACATAGAAAAAATGCTCAATGTCTCTAATCATCAGGGAAATGCAAATCAAAACCACAATGAGATATCACTTATCTCCAGTGAGGATGGCCTTTATCAAAAAGTCCCAAAACGATAAATGTTAGAGTGGACACAGAGAGATAGGAACGGTCACACACTGCTGATGGGACTGCAAACTAGTACAACCCCTGTGGAAAGTAATATGGAGATACCTCAAAGAGCTGCAAGTAGAACTACCGTTTGATCCAGCAATCCTATTACTGGGCATCTCCCAAAAGAATGAAAGACATTCTATAAAAAAGACATGTACACTTGTATGTTTATGGTAGCATGATTCACAATTGCAAAGATGTGGAAACAACCCAACTGCCCATCAATACATGAGTGGATTAATTAAATATGGTATATGTATACTGTGAAGTTCTACTCAGCCACAAAAAACAGTGATGATCTAGCACCTCTTGTATTATCCTAGATAGAACTGGAACCCATTTCCATAGGAATGGAAAAATAAGCACCACTTGTAATCACCATCAAATTAGTTTTAGCTGATCAACACTTAAGTGCACGTGTAGCTATAACATTCATTGGGTGTTTGGCAGATGGGAGGGATAGGAGGGGATGGGCATATTCATACCTAATGGATGCGGTGCACACCGTCTGGGGTATGAACATGCTTGAAGCTCTGACTTGGATGGGCCAAAGGCAATATATATATAACCTGAACATTTGTACCCCTATAATATGCTGAAATAAAAAAAAAGAGTAATAAAAAAAGGTAAAACTATGCAAATACAAAATAATTTAGAAATAAATAAAGCTATTGAATGAATAGAATAAGTAATAAAGAATTAATGAAAGCAGTATTTAAAACTGTGTTCCAGATTCAGTCTTGCTTAAGTATTTAAAACAATTTCAGAGATGATTTCTGTTTCAAAATGAGGGATGTGGAATGTTTATTTATGGTTGAATTGCATGAGAAATTCTAGAGTGTTTCAGTAATGGGATCCCAGAGAACACTTTCAGTTTTATTATTTCTTTAAAATATAGATTTTTGTTTGTTTTCCAGTTCTACTAGCTTGTAACCAATGGAAATGAATACGTGAACAAAAGAGAAAACAAAAACACAGCAGGAATTTGCATGTCTAGGGCATCTCATAGCTAACATGGCAAACCTCTCTGCTTATTTCCATTCTAGCTTTTTTCTGCACTATACTTATATTTATTTCTACCTTATCTGTTTTGCAATTCTCATAACGGAAGATTATCAAGGTCAGCAAATAGCAGTAGTTAATTTTTAAAATGAGTGGCAGATATTCTTCATTCTTTGATTACACTCTTCTACTCTGAAGAAGCTTCCAATACTTTTTGTTTCCTTATTGCTTCCCATCCTGTTTTTCCATGTATATTTCACCAGGAAGCATTTTTTCTGCTTGCAAATTTATCTCAAATACTATGTTTAAGACAATCCAAATGCAATTTTGAAGGTACTTCCTGGTTCCCCAGTGCTCAAAATATGTCCAATTTTACTCATTTAACAAAAATGTACAGAGTAGTTACTAAGCTATATATGAGAAAAAGAAAGATGTGTAAAACTCCAGATATGTTCCTTCTAAAAATTTCATTCTGCTGGAAAACACAAGTATGCAAACAAATCACTGAAATGTTTAGTAGTAAAGATAAATGGAAGAAATATACAAATTTAAATATGTGTGGATTTTTTGAAACCATTTAAATCATTGTTGGTTTTATGATAATATTTAAGCTGGTTTTTGAGGAATGGATAGGATTTCATATCATCATTGTCTCTTGTGGATCAAAAACCTTTACGTATTTGGGTAAAAACTAGAAAAATACTATATGAGAGTAGACAAAGCCTACCTTGGCTTCCTGTCTTAGATTCTAGAAAGAAAATACTAAGTTCTAATATGACAAAGACACTGGTAAAAAATAATTATTAATAAACCTTTGGAAAGTGTGTGTATTGGTATTAGAATTAAAAAAAATGCATGTGAAAATGTACTTTGTTCATACATAATAAACATTTTCACATGTTCATTCATTATAGATAATATGATAGTAAAAGATTTTCAGAAGAAACTGTTGGAATAGCTTCAGTTCAGGGTAACATCTGACTGGAACAATGGCGTATATAGTGTTGTCCTAGAGATGAAATTGATAAAACCTTGGACTGGCTCATCTGCAAAGTCCCTGCTGTTTATATCTTGCTCTCTGAGCCAGGTGTATACTTTTGAATGGACAGTTGTGAGTCTAGCCATTTGTCTTTCACTGTGTTCCTGTTTTCTATTTACTGGTCACGTTTACATTCCTAATTCAGAACATTTGTCATTTGTTGGATAAGGAGGTGGAGTGGTTCCTTTGGAATAATTTATTCCTGAATAATTTTTTTCCCTTTTCCAGAAACATCACTGATTAGTTATTCTCAAAATTCTATAGTTACTTAAGTTTAGAGAGGGTAAAAGAACAAGAATTTTGAAAGCTTAGTTATTGCAGGCTAAACACTGTGCTAAGGTGCTTTACAAATATTCTCACTGCAGTTCTTTGAGATATCTATTATTATTTTTACTGTAAAGACAAGGAAATCTGAGTTTCAAAAAGTTTGCACAGTTAGTAAATAATGTTATCTACTTGATTAAGTAAACCCATATTTCTCCTCCTAAGCTATACTACTTCTTAAAATAATGGGAAAAAATAATTTGAAGAAGCAAAACAGCTACATTATGACCCAATTAGATCCTTTCTTGCTATGGCATACATTGACAGACTGAATTTATTCTTGTCTTTCTCTAATCAGAATTGTACACTGATATTAAATAGTTCATTCAATTAGTATTTTTCTTATATTTGAACCACCGTTAAAATGGCATCTTGCCATAAAGCTAAGCTTTAATAAACTCAGTTAAAAATGGATTTTTCTCCATGTTTGGTTTGTCTTAATGCTTCTTTGAGCAAGAATACTAACTGGATTATGTTCTGATGACAGAAGTTGGAAATAGAAATAACATAGTTGTACATAGAATTGCTGAGTCTAGATATTAATCAGAGATAGATGCATAACCAGGAAAATGATATAAAAATATATTGAACTAATGCTAGTCTGAGACTGGGGAAGCCCCAGCATATATGGCAGCACTATTATTTATTGTTTTTGAGTGATTAAATCACAGGACTGAAAGAGGGGAAAAATTTTTATGATCTAGGTGATATATATAATAGCTCTACAAAATGTAAAGGAAAGAAAAGAAACAATTGCTTCTTAGCAGTATTCATTAAGTTATAAGCAAAACATTTAAATAGAATATTATACTTGATTATAGATAAAATATCAGCTGATCATTTTATACAAGTGATAAAAATAATATAATACTGGTTAATATGACCCTATATTCCTGTGCTCATTAAGGAATACTCAAGTGTTAGATATGCATGTATGACTTTCGTTGGCCAATGGAATGTGAGAAGAAGTAACCTATATCACTTAGACAGAGGGTAACAGAGGGTAACAGAGTAACCTATATCACTAGACAGAGGGTGTTAGAGCCAGTACCCTCCTTTTTCCCATCTCAATAATTATGAAAACATGCACTGAAATGGACATCCATCTTCATGAGATTATAAATTCCTACGATGAACAGATCTTCTGGGCCTTCACATAACAACTGCTAGAAATAAACCATTATTTTTAAACATTGATTTTTAAAGTTGTTAGTTACTGCAGCATAAATTTGCCTATTCTGTCTGATATGCAAATTATGTATTCCTTGTTAGTATGAATCATACTTTATTTACCACTATATCTCCACTACTAAAATAGTATCTGGCATAAATATTAAATCAGTGAATGACTTAATGACTGATGACATACAAATATTTGTTACCCTCTTTGACTAGACACCCTAAGATAGAATAGCAAAAACAACAATAAGAAAGCCATCTGGAAATGAGGGGAAGTTATTTACATAATGTATGGGCCAGAATAAGTGTATTTCACTGTTATAAGGCAGAGGTTAACACTAATTGAGCTAAGAAGAAGGAAGAAGAGCCTTGGGACTTCTATTAGTGAAGTAACTTGAGGCTCTTGCCAATCATAAGACTAGTAACAGGAATTTTTGACGTGAAAGAATTCATTATTTTTTTTCTTTCACATGAAAAATGCTGTATTAGGAATTTAGTTTTACTTTATGTGATTCTAGCTGTGAAACTTTCTCATAACAAGGAAACATGAATTGGATTTGCAAATTGCCAAGTAGTTTCTCCAATTCTGAAATCCGGAGAGTTTTTACACATATCAATGGGCAAAGTTTATTAATGAGCAAACAATTAGAATGAAGAGAACAATTTTGTGTAGTAGAAACAGAAATGGACAAAGAAACAAAATATAGAGAAAAGGGTTTTAATTTCTGAGGAGACGTAGTAGAAACCTCAGATGTTTCTTTCTTGCCAAAATATAGTTAATCTCTCAACAAATACTAAGTGGGCGGATCAGAAAAAAACAATGTTTCCTTGAAATTACTACTAAAGCTTGGTACTGGGTAAGAGCACTGATAATTGTGACTGCCGTTTGACAAGACATTATTTTATTTTGTCTCATACACCCTCTGGAATCATTTCCTGTGCCCCATGTGTTACTATTAATAATTTCCTTAGGAAACAGGTTAGTAGATGCTTAAGCTTCTGCCAGATGCCTCTTCAGTGGAGCTGGGCATGATGATGCTGTCCCACTTCATCACCACCACCCTTCCTCCCTTCCATACCCCTGACTTCATATCTATCCAATCCTCATCATGAGTTCCTGGTGCCCATGCTATGCTTTGCAAGCATCTTCCAACTATTCAAATAAACCCTTCTAAATAAATTTGTGACAGACACTAGCCTACCAATTTATTTTAATTGGCCTATGGGAATTATTTGCAGAAGGAAAGTATTAATTCCAATTTGGGGACTTTTGCCTATACATAGCACAGATACTACTTTGCCTGATTGTTTCCATTTTAATTCCGTTCCTTTTTCCTGTAAGAGGGTCGCTTTCCTTCTTTCTTCCTTGGAAGTGCCCCCATCTTCTCTAAAGAGAGAGAATGGATTGAAGGTCTGCTGCTAACTAATTGTTTTCTGAAGCAGAGAATTTTCACAATTTTGTAATCAATTATGAATTTTCTTAGGAGATAAAAACTGAAGCTAATGCAGTATCTCTGGCTTTCTTCTTTATTTTTAGTTTGGGGAACACCAGCAGTAGTCCCTTGGGCAGGGATTTGCTGTTCTCAAATAGGACATAAGCAGCCTCCAGTGGATGAGAGCAGTGCCTATAAGGGAGTTGTAGAATAAAAATACAAGAGAAAGCTGTTCTCACATTTGAAATAAAAAAAAGCCATTGAGAGGATTAAATCATGCTTCATTCAGGTGGGTGCAAAGGCTATCAGGCTAGCAAAATGTTGATTGTGACTATTAATGTAATTTTCTTAGTGTCAACTGGTTGCCAGAGTCTAGAGAAATTTAGATTTCATAGGAAATATTGTTTTTCCAGGGCATATTAGTCAGGGGAAGGAAAACTAGTAGTGTGAGTACCATAGCTTAATAATAGGAACAAAATACTTGTTATTATGAGATCTAGCAATGACAACAAAAAAATACTGTATTCCAAGCAAATTATGTTTCTGTTGAAAAATCTTTCCATTCCCTCAATAACTCCTTATTTCAGTCACTAAACACTCTGCCTGTTTTCCATTCCTTGCATTATTTCTATAAAAGAAACTCTACTTTTTTTACTGTGTTTTGGTACTTTTTTACAGTCATTTCTATTGTTGTTCCACTGAGAACTTCCATTACTTGAATCTAGGATAATGGTGTTTTATGCACAGGGATGTTTTCCTCTAGTTGACATAATAGCTACTTCTTTACAGTCGTAAATACCATACCAGACTTTTCAAGGATGATAGATTCCTTCAAATGATATGTGAAAAGTATTGCCTCTGGCTACTTTTCAGCTCAATACTGGGAGCCCAGTTGGTTACCATCATGCTTGCACTCCCAGCCCTGGAATAAAGGAAGCATTATACCTTCTCTCCAGGTGGCTTCTCCTAAGGGGAGGGATGATTTCTACCAACAAGAAATCTTTTTTCCTGTAGATTAGTTTACTGAGATCCTTGGGAGATAACATCTGTATAAATTAATTATGGTCTCTGTACATATTTATCTACATGGCTGCTTTGGATTTTTTTCAAATCATTTATGATTATTAAAAGTGCCAAGCTGAGGAAACTCAGGTATGAAGATGAGCATGTATCTGAATTAGATCGACCTCATTGGACACCAGATTATAGTCTTAGTACATAGGCAGTTATTTACTTTGAATATATCTTTGAAACCACAAGGCCCAATTCACAACCACTGCCAGAACTAAGACTATCCCTGAAGCAGTGTTGACTGCCAGGAAAGCAACTATAGTCACATGTGCTTAACAACAGAGATGTGCTCTGAGAAATGCATCATTAGGCAATTTTGTCACTGGGTGAACATCAGAGAGTGTACTTGCACAAATCCAGATGATATACCTGCTAAATACCTAGGCTGTATGGTAAAGCCTATTGTTCCTAGGCTACAAACTGTTTACTCTATGAATACTGTGGGAAATTGTAACACAATGAGAAGCATTTGTATATCTAAAGATATTTAAACATATCAAAAGTATAGTAAAAATATGGGATTATAACATATTGGAACCACCATCGCACATGCAATCTATTGTTGACTAAAAAGTTATGTGGTGCATCAATATATTTCAAAATAATAGCTCCATAGGATCTTTTGACGTTATTTGGCATAGCAAGGCAAATGCCTCTTCTATTAACAGGCTATAAAGGTGGGCCTCAAATTGACTCTCAATAAAATATACTTGCAACTATGAATAGACACAGAATTGATTTTTTAAGGTAAATGAAAACCACTAGGTTAGAAATTCCCTAAGTCATGCTGAAATTAGCAGGAATGGCTGACATTAAGTTCCTGGAATTTTTTTTATTTCTAACAAAACATGGTACCTATTTATCAATACAGAGTTTATGTTACTTATGAATATGTTTTATTAATATGTAAAACTATGAATGTAAACAAAATATTTAATTCAAGTGTTCCTATCACTTCTACTGTACAACTATAACGAACAAAGAGTCAGCTATTTTTATACCACCAGAATGGGCTCTTGTGTCAGTCATGGTCCTGATGGGAACCTTGCATGGTTCAATAATTTAATAAGGAGACTGCTTTCAAAGGTGTGAAAAAATTTAAAGGAATCGATAAAAGACGTTGAGGCACTTAAGACACTAGAAACAGCAGGAAGCCATTACCACCCCTAAGCCTGAAGGGCAAGAAGAGAAAATAGTTCTCCCAGAGCCCAATGAGACATGGAGGGATGTGGGAGGAGCTGCCTAAAAGGTGCTATAATCCTGAGGGAAATGTAGCATCTACCAGAACATGTGGCCCAGAGCAGAAAATGCATGGAGAAGAAAACCCTTAATCTCTTTCTTTCTGTCCTTTGATTTCCTCCTGGTGACCTTCATTGGATGAATTCAACTAGAAGCTAGCTAGAGAGAATGCTTAGTGTTGCAGTCCACAGGGATCAGCCTCCTGGGGCAAAAAGTAAAACAGAGAAAGGATTTTGTGGTGGTGGCGGCAGGAAAAGAGGCTAGAAAAGGGAGACTAACCAGCACATCTCTTATTTTTACATTTTGTTTTTGTTTTCATCTTCAAGTGGATGGTAGTAATTCTGGTCCTTATAAAGTACAAAATAGCAGGAAAATAGAGAAAAATAACAGTTAATATAATTGATGAGAGAAGTATCTTCTCTGTGCTTTGAATATCTTAGTGCAGCCAAGAGAATAGAGAACAAAATAGACTCAATTGCAAATATATACACATATATATGTTATATATATGAACAACCATGTAGGGGTATGTTTATATTCTCTTGTTATCTCTAGTCATCACTTGCCGTATAATAAAACAAAAATACTCCTTATGAGCTTAATCATACATTTGCGATGTGAGAAATAGAGACTTCTGTACAGTATTGTCTATGACATGTTTTATAGTAATCTCATTTCTTGCTCTCCAACTTTTAAAAGTTTTGTGGAGAAACTGAAAACTTCCCACTTAATCTTTACAAATAGAATATAACATGTAGTATAGGTTTGTAATAAAAACTTCTTTTCCACAAATTATTTAAATTTAATATGTCTTGATTGTATTTAAGAAAAATAGATTTGCCTCTAAGCATAGTGAATATAAAAAAGAAATGTGAAATAATGTGAGTGTAAATAAAAGTCTATCAAGGCTACAGAGGAAGGAGAATGAACCAGGCAAGGGATCAAAGTTAAAAAAAAAAAGAAACATGAAGACTGATAAGTGATAAAAGTAAACTAGTAAGATGAAATAACAATAAAACCTCATTGAGGACATATTTTAAGCAGTGGGGAACCTAAAACCTAATGTAGAAATGAAAAAATTCAATTAGAAAAGAAAATTTTAAAAAGAAAAACAATATTTTAGGATAGGTATCTTAGTAAATCAACACTGTTACATTTACTCCATAAAGCTTTGAGCACCTTAAAATATAGTTTATCACAATAGAATATGCAGTATAATCTAACTATGTGAATATAATGTGACTATGTCATTTAGATAAGAAACTTTCAGAGTTAATATCTTTTATACAGTATAGTTCTACATTTGTGATATGATTTCTTAGCACATGTAGAATTCCAAGCTTGGGTAAGCTAAATAAATAAAAAAGAATATATTTTCCAATTTTTTTATTATATAATATTCATTTATAATAAGTATTTTTAATTGTTTATAATTTTAATAGCAAAACCTTTTAGAATAAACTAATAGAGATTGAAGGACATTAATAACATATCATGTTTATGCAAATCTTATATTGTCCACATTAAAATAGCCACACTGAAAGCAAAAGGAAATGCTATTTTTAAAAATTTTTAACAGTTAAATAAAGAAGTTATATAAGTTAGAAAATAACTTGAGTTCTCTTTGGAGACAGAGCCAATTTGTGTGTTTGCTCAGCACTCAATGATTTTGGAGATATTAGTTAACAAAGAGAGTACTAATAGCTTATGGAAACATTACCTTGAGAACTATTTTCCATTTAGTCTGTAGTTAGTTAATCAAGTGTATGTTGATTTATCCATAGAAGCTATAAAATCCTACAATGAAGATGTAATTATAATTAACATTACTGACCAGTTAAAAGGCATAAACAGTAGTGTGCACATGAATATGCACTGTATATTTGCTGACATTTCCAGTTATGCCAGATGGTGACTTTAATGATGGTGCCTTGTGGTGCTTCTAATGATTTTTGTGCCTGATGGTACTTTTATAAGGACTGCTGCATTATAGAAGGCTGAAGGGTGACTTAATAATGATCTACAAGCATATGTAGGGTCATGAAGTATGTGGATATGAAGTGACCAGCTGTTACTCATTCAAATGAGAAGTAGTAGATTTTAACTGTAACCAGAGAGATTTAACTTAGACATGAAGTAGAACTTCCTGATAATAAAAGATATTTAATAAGAAGAATGATGAGAGATGCTAAAATCTTTTCTGTTTTCTTGAGGATAGAATATGCTCATCTGTATGAAATGATCAAGTGTGCTCTTATTTGGTGGATGATACGCATATCTGTTACTTTTCACACCTGTGAATCTATATTTTTCATACTTCAGCACTAACTTGGTTCAAATGCTAGATGTGACTTAATATTCATGTGACTTGGGGTAAGTTAGTTACTTAAATATGTTGTGTCTTGATTAACTTATCTGTAAAATGGAGATGAGATCTTTCATCTAAATATCTCAGGACAAGTCTAAAATACTGTTAACTCTAAAGTAGGGTTGACTTTGCTTCTTTCATTTCTCTGTCATAAAAAATGAGACTAGGCAGGTAAATAAGTTCCTTTTAGCAAGATCTGATTTTCTTCCTGTGGATTTCCAAAATAATGGAGACATGTGATAGTAGGGAAAAATATAAAACCGTTAGTGTCTTCTTTAGATGTTTATTTCCTACCCAAACACTGACTAGGAATATTTCGTCTTCATAGCATTAAATAATAGCGTATGTTTTAGAGAAGTAAAAAGACCTGGTTCTAGTTTAGATTCCTGTAATTACTAATTATATAACCCCAAACCAAGTCATTTAACATCTCTGAATTTTATTTTGCTTCCCTAGAAATAAAGGTTAGGGAAGATGGCATTCAGAGATAAGTTTTGATGTCACCTTTGTCATGGGGAAATGAAGACAATGTGGGCAGGTTGGGGGACATACAGCTCAAGAGGTTGACAGTGGAATTTTCTGCTAGAATTGTTTATTTGACCCCATGTATCAAGTGAGCTAAGGCAGTTCTGATGTATGAGAAGGGAATGATATGGCACCAGACCTCAGGACACTTGCTTAGAAGCTATTTGTCTGACAAGTAGTATGTTAACAGGCACTGTTCAAGAAACTAAGAATTTATCAATATGCAAGTCCAGTAAGTTCCCTGTCTTCATAGGGTATTAATCAAAAAGCCAACAAATAAATAAATAAACAAGATAATTTTGTAGAGTGACATACTAGAAAGAAAGTCAAATAGGGTGGGGGGATAATAGGATCATGACTGGGGGGAGGAGGAATCTATGGTCCAGGAAGGTTTCTTTAAAGACATGACATTTGATGCCATTCCTGTATAACAGGAAGGATTCAGCCATGTGAAGATACAGAAAAGAGACCCAGGTAAGGGCTAGAGGTAAAGAATCAGACAATCTATTCCCACTTCTCTCATCCACATTTGGAGAGTCGTAGGTGCAACATTGACAAAAATATTGATTAGTTCTGCTCTTGGCTTTATTAGTTACTAATTGCTCTCTGTTCATCAATTTGTTTATAGGTAAAATGTCTGAGAAGCAGCAGGAATATTATCAGAAAATGGCTATTTTCATGTTTCACTCCTAAATACTATGTTTAATCCTTGTCTTGACTATTTCACCAGTTAGATTTGAAGGTGAAATGAGATAATGGGTGGGGAACCAGTTCATTGAAGACTCAACTCATTGAGATATTAATGTGAAACAATTTTATTTTTTTCTAATCACTATTTTCAATCATGCTCTATTGACATCCACTTTCTACCTTAATGACATCGTAGGAAGATACCATAATTTTCTAATATTAGCACCATTAGCACTATAAAATGTGTGGTTGTTGTTAAAGATGGTAATATCAATTAATGAGTTATTTATGCTAAAACGCAAAGGAGAAAGAACCTATCATATTGGTAGCCAACCAGGAAAATGACAGTAGGGGCTCAAGCACTAAAACTGAAGCCAATGTTTGCAAACAAGTTAGGAACTGAACTGCTGGAATAAGTCCAATCATTAGTGTTTTGCCTAAAAGTCTAGAACAGCTGTCAACATGGCAACCTCTTCTCAGCATTCAGAGGCCTGTAATGAGACAGCATGTAGTGAGAAGATGTCAAGGTACTTTCTCATCTCAAATGTGAAAATCAGGGCATGGCAGTTAAAGGAGTTTGGAAGATAATTTGGGTATTTTAAAGAATAGATTTTTGTTATAATATGCCAGATTGTTGATGCCTTATAAACATGTTTTACAAGAATCAGTAGTAACTGTAGCTGTTTCTACTGCTTTTTAGAAAAAAACTATCATTTTATGTTGTAGTCCACATTATAGTATTTATAAGCCTTTTTGTTGGTATATTCCTACACACATTGAAACAAGTATTTCATGCAAAGAATAGTGAATTATTTCATTACTGAAAGATGAAGTGATTTAAATTAGTCAAACTAGTTTTCTACACGCAGATTACCAATTTCTTCTGCTACTTAAAAAGAGACTAAATGATTTTTCTAAATTTCTGTCTAAAAGATATAAGAGGGAGGACAAGCTGAGGATTTGGGGGGAACAAGCTGAGGAAACACATGTATTTCAAAATATGTCTTGCATACAATAATTTTTATAAATACTTTTCTATAAAAAGAATAATGCAAATATCATATTTTAAATAAAACATTCCTGCAAAATTGTTTATCAATATTTCTATTTTCCAAAAATGTACAAGGATTTTTTTATGATTATTAAAACATTTTCCTTTCCATGTAACAAATATGTGGTCATCGTTCAGTAAAGAAATAGAGAAAGATTTTTTCTACATAATTCCATTAGTAGACATGCTCAGAAGTCAGAAAATAATACCTCTTATAGGAAGATTGGCAAACTGTATTTATGAAAATTTCACTTCCACGAGCCACTGCTTTTTTTGGCAAGGGAAAAACACCCGTTTCCTCTATATAGCTCAACGAAAAACATTCTCAAAGTCAGTGCTCTGTTTCAGTGAATAAGTTAAATGAATCACACATACACATACATTACATATCTCTATATATTTATATAATATGTGTTAATTCATACATAAATATATACACATAAAAATTGAAGAAAGAAACTTTGGAAGAATAAAACAATATATTGGTGTATGTATAGAGGTGAAGTAATCGAAAACATTAGGAAATAATACTGAGGAAGAAAAAATTAAAATCCTGCAAATAATTATTTCAATTAGAATAAAAAATAAAATTATATTGCACTAACTCACAATCTCACTGAAACATTGTAGCCAAAATGTCCTTGTCCTTGGGAACTGGCATGATCAGCCCCAATTGTCAAGAGCTTTTAAAGCACAAATCAAAATTTAAACCTCATTGAAAATTCTATTAAATTCATTTGTCATGCTAATGTTAGTTAAACAAAATTGGTCTACATATACTATATATGGTTTTAAGGAAGTAGTTACTACTGAGACCACTTCTTTTCTCTCTTCCTAGAGGAGGGAATACTGTCTTAAGAATACATAAGGAATCCTAAGGAATCTTTGAGGTGTCAGGAACTCTTTTTTTAAAATTAAAAATATTAAGGGGGCCGGGCGCGGTGGCTCACGCCTGTAATTCTAGCACTCTGGGAGGCCCAGGCGGGTGGATAGCTCAAGGTCAGGAGTTCGAGACCAGCCTGAGCAAGAGCGAGACCCCGTCTCTACTATAAATAGAAAGAAATTAATTGGACAACTAAAAATACATGTAAAAAATTAGCCGGGCATGGTGGCACATGCCTGTA
>CAUYRT010095676.1:0-10808 GCA_963574885.1 Lepilemur ruficaudatus
GTTCACTGATTTTTCATTTGTTTTTATTTTTTTCTTTTGAGTTCACCAAAAATTATTAAAAATCAACTGTTCAATGTTAGGTATACATCATTAGAAGAAAGCTGATTATAGGAATTCTTTCTACTTCAAAGAAAATCCCCCTAAAAATAATGCTTTATTTTTTTCTGTAACATTTATGCTATCTAACTGAACCTTTGCACCCTTCGACCAGCATCTCCCCATCCCCTACTCCCCCAGCCCCTGATAAAGCCGTGAGAGCCAAGAACATTCTACGCTTCACTTCAATGACTTCAACTTTTTTAGATCCCACATATAGGTGAGATCACTGTTCAGTAATTCTTTAGAGAATACATCATTGTCACACATACCCAAGGTGTATTCAGAAATCTCTTGGGATAATGCTGAATAAATATGAAATCACATTCTGCTAATGATGGTAGATTTAAAAAGTCTTGACTTTTTAAGAAAATTCATAAAAAGTGGAATAGTTTTTAAGAGACATAATAGAATTCATAGCTGATTATGGGGAGAAAAAAAAAGAAATTTCCAGAGGGACCATTTAGAACAGTTAAAGGATGATAAGGATGATAAAAATTCATCCATTTTAGATTTTTAGCATATAATGAATAATTCGTACACTCTGATTTGCAGAGAAACTTGGATTCCAATATTATGCACATTAATTTCATTTTTCTAGAGAGTTAAGAAAGATAAAGGAATATAAACATTTAAGAAATTATTTAAAAGTTCCATCTGTAGCTATTTTGAGTGAACATGCATAGTTCACCATTTTGTAGATGGTTTATTTTATTTAGAAAAATGAATGGGCCAATAAGAAAAAGATTTTAAATATGATGTAAAACTATACATTCTTAAAATCATATGTAAGCTATACCATGATAGAACATCAGAAATATTTACCCTGTTTTAAAAGTGAAGAGTATGCTACCATAAAAAATAAGTGAACTTAAGCATTATATACCTGATGCAAATTTATAAAAATAATTGGTAGTTTTTGAGTTAGTGGATAGTTCACAGGAGACAAAAAGAAGTCATTAAATTAATACATTAAAAATATAGAGAATTTTAAAACTTTTAAGGAATCTTACATACTAAGTTCATTATTCTCATTTTACTACTGAAGAAACCAAGCTCCTGGGAGGTTAAATAATTGAACCAAAGCTACCTAGCCAGTGTCAGAGCTAGAACAAAAAGAGGTGCCTATTTATCTTGGGATTGATGAAACATTGTAAGGACTTGATAAGTTCTAGGCTTATTATAAGTTTACCAACTATATATCTCAACTGTCTTTTCCTTTCTTCATATCTTAATTCTAATGTGCTTACATTTTTAAAATACCAGTAGGACACCTTAAACCATTTTTTAACAAAGGGAGAGAGTGGTTATATAGAAAATGAGGGAGGGAGGGAAAATAGAGATGGAGAGAGAGAGACTGTAAGAGAAGAAGAGAAGGCAGCAGAATGGGCAGAGAGGGACTTCCCATCTCATCGCCTAGCTAAGGGCAACTTCTCCTGAGCACTAAACCCCAGGCCTTCTCCACTACTCAAGTACATGACTCCAGCAATCCTCTTCTCGCCCCAACACCAATATAACCTTCTGTCCTTGATCATCAGTTTGCAGCCATTAGCATACATTTTCCCATCTAAAAAAAAAAATAGCAAACAAACAAAACCCCATTGACTTCAGTTCATCCAGTCAAAACCTTTTCCTTCTGTTTTCCTTTATACAAAATTCTTTAAAGAAGTTTTCTATATTCACTGATGCCAACACACCCTCTCCTCTAATTTGCACTTACCCCCAGGCCTTTGACCCACCATTCCTCTGAAATCACTTGGTCAAGGTCACCAGTGGCTTCCATGTTGCTAAATGGGAGTTTCAATTCTCAGTCATTTCACTAGACACGTCGGTGGCTTTGAACACAGTTTATCACTCCTTCAAATACTTTCTTCAGCTGGTTTCCAGAATGTCACAGTCTGCTGGATTTTCTCCTATATCACTTCTTTCAGTCTCCTTTGCTGGTGCCTCTTTACCTTTCCAACCTCTAAACAAGGATGAAACAACCCTTTGTCTAAGGACTTATACTCATTCATTCAAATACTAGGTGTACAGAGATGCATCCCAAACAGATATCCCTAGACCTTGCCCCTGAACTCCAGACTCACGTATCTCACTACCTTCTTTATAACTACTCCTGTACCTGTAGTAGGCATATCAAATTTAACATGTCGTTAAACAAACTCCTAATATCAATCCTCAAATTTCTCTCTTGCAGTTTTTGCTCTCAGTAGATGGTAACTCCATTCTTCTAATCCTACAGGCCAAAAACTTGAGGTCATCCTTAATTCCTTTCTCTCACATTCACCTACAAGTCTTTAGAAAGTCCCACCACATGTACTTCTAAAATATTTCTGGCCCAATTTCAACACCTCCACAGCAAGCCTCATGATCCAGTATCATCCCTAGTCATCACTGCTTCTGTATTATTGCAATAACCTCTTACAGTTCTCCCTGCTTCTACTCTCGCCCCCATCCTCAGTGTCTGTCTTTAACATGGTAGCCAGTGTGATCCTTTCAAATGTGCATCAGCTCACGTTACTCCTCCAGCTCTGGTGCAGCCCATGTACAGCCTCCAATGGCTGTCCATCAGACTAGGAGCCAATTGGAGTTTACAAGGCTCTAATAATCTTTTTCCTCCTACTATTTCTCTGACATCATTTCCCACTTCCTTCCCTCTCACTCACTTGATATCAGACACACTAGTCTCCTTGTTGGCCCTCAAACATTCCAGCCATGTTTCACCCCAAAATTTCTACTGTCTTTGTTCCCTCCATTTGCAATGCTCTTTGTAGGGATGTCTACATGGTTTATTTCCTTCATAGCTTTGCTCAAAGATCCCTTCAGTAAGGCCTTCCCTGATCACCCTATTTTAACTGTAAACACATCCACAACACAGCACTCCCTATTACCTCAACCTGTTTTATTTTTATTCGTAGCATTTATTGTCAGTTAGCATACACATTTTACTCATTTATTGTTTATCGTCTATTTGCTTTAATAAGAGCAAATGCTTTTATTCATTTTATATATGGTTATAATGCCAGCACTTAGAACCAGTCAAGATACATAGTGGGTACTCAATGTCCCTGTTTGACCTTGTATGTGACAACTTCTTATTAACAGTGTAAAAAATAAATAAAATATAATAAAATAAATATCTCAGGGCCAAATAATAAACTACTGCCTGGAAACATTTTCTTTGTGAAGCTTTTCTGAGTTTGATTTTTTAAATCCCTTGAGTTTCATCCACCACTGATTAAAGTTAATAAAGAACTAAAAAGCACCACCTGTTAATGCAGAATGTCGTTATTTATTTATGCAGAGGCACTTTTGATTTAGTTAATGCTAAGAAGAGATTCAAAAATGCATTTTTAAAAATTGAATGGAGTGCGCTGACATTTATTTCTTACAGTGGCAAGTACTAAGTTCAGGGCCTGGTATACTAGTAAGACTGACAGGGTATAGTGTTCTCTACCCTATGTAAATGCACATTTTAAAAACATACCATATTGTAAAGTGAGAGTAAGAAAGCCAAACGAAATTCTGAGTTTTCCCATTATTATTATCTCATATAAATGTTTGAAATATCCAATGTATTTTTAAAACAAACGTAGCACTCTTGCTTTCCTGTTGCCTTAAAGCACTTACTTATTCTATAAAGCAACGCTGAGCACTTCACAAGAAAGGTTGCTGAAAAAATAAGTAAGTAGCTATTAATCCACATGAATTCTTTTTAAAAATATATTAGGCTGAATCAGTAAATAGAGCCTTGTCAGATAAAAATAAATTTGGAAAAAAAATGTTCTTTTTCTTCTCATCTTCATACTCTGGAGGGGACTCAGCCTAACTCTAAATACTAGCTACACTCCAAAGACTCTCAACTTCCTCTTTCCATCTGTGACATCGCCTTTGAGCTCCAGGATAATACATGCAACTGCCCAGGTGACATGCCTACTTGAATCCTCCAATTTGTCTTGCCCCAACATTGACTTTCTTGCTTTATATCCCTCACAAACCTCAAACCTACTCTTCCATCAGGCTTCTCCATTCCATGGTATCACCAATATTCACCTAGATACTCAAGTCAAATATGTTGAGCTTTCCTTCACTCCTATTTTTAGCTCATATCTTTTGTTCAGCAAATAATATACACCTTCAAATATGTCAAACGTGATGGTCAACTTCATGTGTCAGCTTGACTGGGTTAAGGGATGCCCACATAGTTTGTAAAACGTTGTTTCTGAATATGTCTGTGAGGTTGTTTCCAGCACCGACGAGCAATTGAATCAGCAGACTGAGTAAAGAAGATCTACACTCACCAGTGTGGGTGGCCATCATCCAATCTGTTGAGGGCCCAAATAGAACACTTGCTCCTGCCTCAGCCTACGATGCAATGCTCATACTCAGAACCTGTTCACAACTCTCTCTCTCTTCCCAAAGTCTCTACTCCAAATGCCACCTCTGTTCAAAATGGCCTTCACATTCTCCTCAGCTTGACTAAACTTTGACAGGTTTCTTTCTAACTCTAGGCCTCCCTTTGTTATAGCATTTAGTTTAGAAAGCTTGCAAATGTAAATTCTTCCTCTGCTGCATTTGAGATGTAAATCTCCCAGCCTGTTCCTAGTTTTACAATCCAGGAATGTGTTTTTCAGGGACCTGGGAGCCATCCCAATCTCTGTGAGAGGGTAGAAGTCATATTTTGACAAGGTACAGTTAGCAAAAACAGATAGCCAAATCACTTGTGCACCAACCCATATCTCCTCCAGCACTTTTCCACTAGCTCACCCCAATACTTAAAAATTCTTCTGCGTTTTGTGTCGGCAACATTGAGTTTGATCTCTTTCCCCAGTTTAATGTTCTTGACCCCATTGCAATAGTCTTGAATAAAGTCTTCCTTGCCTATGTAATTCTGTCTAGTATAATTTTTCTTTGACACCTTCTCAGAAAGTCTGCTCTGACATCCAGGTCTAAAGCAGCAAGTCCTCACCATGCTCCCCACACATTAATCTTGTCAGTCTTTATGCCTTCTCTGTTTTTTTTTCTTCACAGAACTTATCACTAGCTGACATAATACACATTTTCTTTTATTTATTAGTTTTCCACTAAAATATGATCTTCATGAGTCTGGTGATTTTGTTTTTACTTTATCATCATCATTGTATACTCAGCACCTAGAAGTGTACTGGGCATGTTAAAGGCCATCAGTGATTGTGTGTTCATGGAAGGCAGACAGGCGGGCAGGAACCAAGGAAGGAAAGGAGGGCGGGAAGGATTAAAGATTTAAAATAACTGAGAATGGAAAAGAAAACGTTAAAGAAGATTCCATTTTTCAGTTTTGCTGACCCTGCATTCTTTAACACTCTCTGAAAGCTTGAGACATTTTGTAAACATTTTGAATTGCCTAAATATCCTAATTCTACAGAGTTCTCATTACTGACATCAGGTCGCAATTTAGTTTCTTATCCTATGCTCGCCAACCTCCACCATTTGAAGGTTTAAGAGCAATGCCAGGAAGGAGGCAATGTCCCCCAAAGTAGCCCAGCCTTCCCTGTGGACAAGCAGTCTCCTCTATCCCTACTCTGTAAGGGATGCACAGATACATTCTCTCATGGTACTTCATCTTGTCAACCACTCCTTGACTTTCCAGGTAGACTAGAAGAGGAGAAGCTATTTCTTAGCTAACCATTCATGGCCCTGGATCATGGGAACGGGGGCTGGGGGCTGAAAAGCCAATTCACCCTTTCATTCAACAAACATCGTGGAGTAGTGGGCATAGGACAGTAAACAAAAGCAGAATCACCTTCCCTGCCCTCGCAAGGCTGTCATGGAGCTTCCCTTCTACAGTGAAGCTATACCAACAATGACACAACAGTGCAAAATGAGGGTTATGAGAGAGGAATTAAAATGTAGTATCTGAGGAGCCTAATCAAGTTCAAGAAATAGGGAAGACTGAGACCTTAAATATACATGGGAGGAAGCCCGTAAGGCAAGAAATTGGGACAGGAAAGCTGGAACACAGGTCAAAAGGTAGAGGTAGAAGTAGGAAAGCTGGGAGCAATTTAGTTCAGTGTAGAGAAAGGGGAACTGGTGAGAGATATAAAGGGAGGTAGTAGGGAGCAGGTGTTACAGAGCATTGCAACCAACGTTAAGGACTTTGGACTTCTGAGAGCAACATTGAGGATTATAAAGATTTCTAACTTTCAGAAAGATCATTCTGGTTGCAGAGTAGAATATACATTCAGAGGGTCCAAACCGGAGCGAGGAAAATCATTTTGAGGGCAGTTTTTGGAATCCAGGCAAGATATGTTGGTAGCAAGAATTAAAGAGTGGGATGGAAAGAAGTGAATAAATGAGTTAATTATGGTAAGATTTGGAGTTTAAATATGAGAGAACAGAGCAGAGGGAGAAATTACAATTGGTTTCCAGGTTACGACCAGGTTTCCATTCACAGAGATGAGGAAGAACAAGGTTTGGGAAAAGACATGAACCTCACTTGTTTTGTTCGAGGCATTTATCGTGACTCATGCCCTCTGCTCCCCAACACAGGTAGATAAACACTCATAAATTTCAGGGTTACATAAGTTTGCAAGCTATTGTGTTCAGACTCAGCTCAAGCTGCCAATTATATTTTATAAGCTGCCTCCCAGTCAGCTGTTATTGATAGCAAAGAAAGGGCTACAGTTTTGATGCCTAAAATTGATGGATAGGACCCTCCTGATTGCAACATAAGTTTGGAGAGGAGGCTGTGGACCCTCCGCCTTGCTGGCCTCATGGTAGTATAGATTTTAAGATGCGGTTTATGATTGTGTTTCACACTTGTTTTTTTCTTCTTTCTTTCTTTCTCTGATGGTATGGGTCTTAGAAATGCTATGGGTGGAGAAAAAGAAAATAAGTTCCCATGGAGAAAATACTAAAAGATGTCAGCAACTCTTTTATCAAACAAGAATGCATAGCAGAGAGTTGTTCTTTTTCTCTGTTTGTAGCAGGCCAGGAAACTTCATTATACTTGATGGATACATTTTCGATTCATTATTTCCTCTTTGGAACTGGGCATTTTATTCATATTGAAGAGCTCACAATGGACAAAGGTGAGAAAACAGGAAGGGTAATAGTAATTGAGTTCCATTTAGAACAAAGACAGGTCAAAGGGCCTGAAATGCTGAACCAGGCTTTCATGCTGAGTCAACTTCCATAAGCCAGGCAAAGTTGCTACTGAGGGATTTCTGATCAAATGAAACTACAGCAGCTTAAGATTTTAAAGGATGTTTATTTACATTACAGTGATGATGAGTGTCTGAATGATGTCTGCATAAAAGATAAATAGCAAATAGCAACAAAAGTCATTAAGTCACTGTGGGTGCTTTATATCACAGGCAGGATTGCTGAGCTGGGAAGATCCATCTCCAAGGCAAATATTCAACAAGCAAGGAGTATCCAGCAAAAGCTCACTTTGTGTCTCTTCATTTTTATACACATGCACACACACACACACACACACACACAAATATAAGTTCATTTTAAGGATAAAGACAAAAAGAAATAGAAATATTAGTATATATATATAGTATAGGATATCTGGAATTGAGTATATACAGGGCTTTTAAATTTCTCAAATTTTTTCCTGTTAATTTAATTTTAATTTTTTTTAATTTCAGCATACTACAGGGGTACACATGTTTAGGTTATGCACATTGTCTTTGCCCTGCCTGACTCAGAGTTTCAAGCATGTGCATCCCCCAGACGGTGCACACCATATCCATTAGGTGTGTATACCTATCTCTTTTTCCCACTTCCCACCTGCCCAACACCTGATGAATGTTACTACTATATGTGCACAAAAGTGTTGATCAGTTAATACCAATTTGATGGTGAGTACATGTACTGTTTGTTTTTCCATTCTTGGGAAAACCCCAAAGATTCTGCTATGAGACTACTGGAATTGATAAAAAAATTCAGTGAAGTCTCAGGTTACAAAATCAATGTACAGAAATCAGTAGCATTCCTATACACTAATAACAGTCAAACTAAGAACCAAATCAGAGACTCAATACCCTTCACAATAGCAACAAAGAAGATAAACTACCTGGGAATATTTTTAACTAAGGAGGTGAAAGACCTCTACAGTGAGAACTATGAAACACTGAGGAAGGAAATAGCAGATGACGTAAACAGGTGGCAAGCCACGTCATGCTCATGGATCAGCAGAATCAACATTGTTAAAATGTCTATACTACCCAAGTGATCTACAGATTCAATTCAATCCCCATTAAAATACTAACATCATTTTTCACAGATCTAGAAAAAAATAAGTCTATGCTTCATACAGTACCAGAGAAGACCCCGCATAACAAAAGCAATCTTAAGCAAAAGAACAAATTAGGAGGCATCAATTTATCAGACTTTAAGCTATACCCCAAGGCTACAGTAACTAAAATAGCATGTTACTGGCACAAGAACAGAAACATAGACCAATAGAACAGAACTGAGAACCCAGATATAAAACCATCCTCATGTAGCCATGTAATCTTTGACAAAGCAGACAAAAACGTGCATAGGGGAAAAGTATCTTATTCAATAAATGCTGCTGGGAAAATTGGATAGCCACATGTAGAAGACTGAAACAGGATCCACACCTCTCATCTCTCACAAAAATCAACTCATGGTGGGTAACAGACTTAAACCTAAGGCATGAAACTATAAGAATTCTAGAAGAAAATTTTGGAAAAAACTCTTATAGACATTGGCCTAGGGAAAGAATTTATGAAGAAGACCCCAAAGGCAATCACAACAACAACAACAAAAATAAATAAATGGGGTCTATTCATTTTGGGATTTAAACTATAGTAACAGGAATGTGACTATATTTGCTGGTACTAAATGAAAGGATTTGCAAATTTAAAGAAAATAAAACTATATTACTTCCAGTAATATAACAGTTCAAAAGTCCCAATAAAAATTATTAAATTTTGTTCATCCATGACAGCTTAAAATGGTTTCATGTACTAGTTGTTCTCAAACAAAAATATACAGGTGAAAGAAAAATTCTGAATCTGATATTGAATGAAGTCTATACATTTAAATCTTAAAACATCAAGAAATAATTTAAAGTAGTCCAAAATTGAAACTAAGACTATTTTATAAATCCAGAAAAATCTACGTACTATTAAACAAAATAGTGCCTAATGTTTCTGCTATCTGCCAACTCTGTTTCTTGCATGAACCATCATAATCATGTCCAACATAAGCCCTCCATCCAGAATCACCCTAGGTATTTTTGAGTTTCCCTCATGTCAACATCCCAAGAATTTTATATTTTATACACACACACACACACATATATATAATTATATATGAGATACATATATCTTGGAACTCCAGCACTTGCATTGCTTCTTCAAATTTACTGATTTCACCACCTATTTAGCATACAGAAATATACCTTATTTTCCAGGTAACAAATCTTAGGATGGGCAAGATAAAGAAGTCTGATGTCTCAGTTCTGTCATCCCCAGAGTAAGCTGATGATTTTACCTCATATTCATCTTACATTTAGGATATAGAAATTTATTTAATTTTCCAAATGAGGAATCTAGGGGCAGGCAAGGTAGAAAAAACAATCTAAATTTTCATCCTAGTACCCACAGCTAGGTTACCTGAGCTAATTCTGAATCTGAAATGGCATGACTCTTATACATTTAAATCTTTATTTGTAAGATGACCTAGAATCTCTGATTCTATCTGTGCGAATACATGATTCTTAAGAAAACTCTGGCTATTCTGACTGGTTAGTGTCCAGACTGAAGCTCAAACAATTCTACCTAGTAACTGACAACTTCCCCTTTCTCTTCTATGCTTTTCAGTATGTAAGAGGTAGGTGTGTGTGTGTGTATCCTCTTTACACTATTCTCTCTCTCTCTAGGTGCCCTAGTTCACTTAAATCCTGTCTTTACATCTTACTGTTTAATAAAGAATACTCTTACTCAGCAGTAGCCTCTTAACTTGGTTATCCCTCTATATTCTAGAGTATTTTTTACCCAGTTGCTTCTTTAAACATACTTCTCCTTATCCAGCCACAATATCTACTGCTTAAATATTCAGCAAATTTTTAGTTAATTGCTATCTATTGGAAAATGGCCTTTATAAAATCCATGTTAACCTATACCAATATGGCGATAGCTCATCTATTAATAAAAACTGACATGACTAAAATAGACGTGCTTCTGAGAATGGGGCAACTCACACTAGTGACTAGAAAACTAAGCAAATCAGTTATTTCTTAAGAAAGAGATATTCTATAAAACTAAGCAAATCAGTCATTCCCTGAGGAAGAAATTTTCAGAAAATGAGCCTTATCAATGTTTAGCATCATTTAGCTGATACCCTATAATTTTGGGCACATTATGTTACTGTCTCTAGTTTTCTGGAATACAGAAAAGATACTCTATGTATATAGTTTTGAGCATGTTACAAATGAGAATTTGATTTCAAGGAAACCACCTTGGTACACTGGGCGAACTGAATAAAGAAGAACTAAGGGAAAGGAAGGGAGGAAAGAAGGAAGGGAGGGAAAGGGAGAAGGAGGAGGAAGGAAAGTTGTTTACTATTTAAAAGGAACAGGAGGGTTAAGTTGAAAAACATCATAAAAATATTTAAAAGTGAGGAAAAGCTTTTAAGATAATTTGGTTCAGTTAGAGAGACAAGGTTCAAGACAGAGAAATATTGTTGGTGCC
>CAUYRT010095681.1:0-29954 GCA_963574885.1 Lepilemur ruficaudatus
TTTGTTGCTGCATTAATTGCTTTGGGGGTCTTCTTCAGGAATTCTTTGCCTAGGCTGATGTCTGAAAGGGTCTTGCCCACATCCTCTTCTAGGATTCTTAAGGTTTCATGTCTTAAGTTTAGGTCTGTTAACCATCTTGAGCGAATTTTTGTAAGAGGTGAGAGATAGGGATCCAGTTTCATTTTTGTGCATGTAGCTATCCAGTTTTCCCAGCACCATTTATTGAAAAGAGATTCTTTTCCCCAATGTATATTTTTGATTTTTTTTTAAATTCAAAAAAAGGTAGCATTTTGGTATAATGTTTTATTGTATTTGAATCTTTGATTTTATTTTAACCAGTATTAGCATATCCCATAGGACAGGCTAAGGGCTGACTGGAAAAATGGAGCAAAATAATGCCAGGGGTTTCTACTGTGTTTTTTTTCAATGCACTTTCAAATCTTGGGTCCCCCCAGAGGTGAAGAAACTTGTTCAAGGTCACATGGCGAATTGTTTAATAATTAATATTAATTAATTTAACAATTATTAAATTTTTATAATTTAATAATTAATATTTTTAATAATTAAAAAACTTACATTCTAATATCAGAAGGAATGTACCTGCTACAATTACTCGATTGTACGATAAACTGGAAGGTAGTAAATGTCAACAACTACAGGGTCACTGCCACATTTCATCGATGTCAAGATGCTGACTTTTACATTTTTAACGTGAGTCAATAAAGATGAGTCTTATAATTGATGCATATGTTTAATATGATAGAGTTTCTTTTCTCCAAAATATGAAGTCAATGGTGTCCTTAACAATTAATAGCAAGGAAGTACAGCGTGTGTGTGCGTGTGTACGTGTGTGTGTGCGTGTGTTGTGCGTGTGTGTATGTGTGCGTGTGTGCATGTGTGTGTGGTGTGCGTGTGTGTGTGTGTGCATGCGTGTAGGTTACGTACGTATCAGTTCTTTGCAACAAGGTTTCGGATGAATTAGTTCTGTCTCTGTAGGGAGCACTGTCACTGTCTCAGGTAAGGAAACCAAGATTCTCTTGGGTTGGAAAGCTGGAAGTGAACTTCTGGTGCACACTTATCGCATGGTGTCAGCATCTAACCTTTCATAGAGGACTGGTGACTTCATTTCTACCTCTCCGGCCTTTTTTCTGCTTCCTAATTTTACCGCTTCAACTGTTTCCTCTTCGACAGCACTAATCAAATCCACCACAGAGCTGTTGCACGGAGCCTCATGAAACACACGTCTGATCCTGTCGAATTCCTTTTCAAAACCCTCTACTGGCTCCCCGGCACTTCAGAATCAAGTCCGAAACCCCCCCCCGAATGGCATTTAAGGCCTGTGACATTTGTCCTTACCCGTCCTCTCTGATGTCATACTAATCAGCGGCCTCTTCCCTGGTTACATCAGTCTAATCACGATTTCTGAAGCTTGCAGCACTCCCTGCCACATTTCTAAATGTGGAAACTTTTGAGGTCTAGCTCAAAGGGCACGCCTTCCATCAAACCTTTCCAGTCCTCCCATTAAGATAAATTTCTCCCATCTTAGCTGTCCCATGGCATGCGATACAACCAGCATGCAATCCTGCCATCTGTCTGCCCAATTACACAATAAGCTCCCTGACAGCAGAAACCGGGTCTAAATTATTAATATTTTACTTGCCTCCATACAGCTCAGCTCAGTTCCTGCACATAGTAGGTATTTCGGAAGCACAAAATTAACAAAGCCAAACTGGCTCTGAAAGCAAGTTCGCCGCAGGTTAAAGATGTTATGAAGACAACTTCCCTGACCTGAAATCCTTAGTCCCATGCTGAGCACCTGCGTATTTTCATTAGGTTCCACCGTGGATGGCGTAATTTTAGATAATGTCATGCTGATGAAGCAAAATCTTCCCTCTCCATCTCAGCCAAACCCAGGGAAGCAATTTCCTATTTGATTGAGAGTCTGACAGAAGCGAGGACCGGATTATAAAAATTTACGGCTGGGTTGAGAATATCAACTTAATTGCGGATCAAATGGGAAACATTCTAAACAGCACTTTTTTAAAGGAAGTATTTGAACAGCCTATTTCGGAGTATTCGGTATCATTTTCAGCATTAAGCCAAGCTTTGGAAACCGTCGCATTTCAAGACAGGTCCTCATTCTCTCTTCTGTAGGATCACAAAGGGGGTGGGGGTGGCTATCGGTGACTTAAATGTCTCAGGTTATTAATTCTTGCGTTAATTATGCTATATCTCAACCAGCTGATTTTTACCATGTGTTCACACAGCAGGGAACAAGCGTTAACCTCTAACAGTCTTCACGTAGCAGTTTCCAAATTTCGCCTTTAGGTTTACATTTTGTGTAATGAGTTTTAAAAGGCTTTCTTCACAAAATCCTAGGAGATCCTTAAGGGTTGCATTCTCTTCCTGACCTCCTGAAACCCTCAAAGGATAATTAAAGAATCATGAAAATTCTTTGTGGTTTCAGTAACAAAACATTTCCCATTGCTGATCATGGCTTCACGGCATCGAACCATTTAAGAAGTGGGCGATTTAAACTACCCCATCACGGCTCACTAACCTCAGCAATCAAGTTTGCAAGAAGGCAGAGGCCTTATGTCTAATATTGTTATTAGTAGTAATCATCTATTATATGTTAACGCTACTAAAGCACAATAATGTGAACTATATATGATCACTGAAATAACGAACAATCATATATAACAATATAGTAGCTCCCTTTCTCCCTGGTTTTGCTTTCCATGGATTCAGTCTCCCGTGGTCGACTCCAGTTCACAAACAGGTGAGTGCAGTATAACAAGGTATTTTGAGAAAAAGAGATAACATTCACATACTTTTATTACAGTATATTGCTATAATTATTTTATTGCATTGTTAGTTACTTTTGATAATCACTTACTGGGGCCTAATTTATAAATTAACTATCATATGTGTAGGAAAAACACAGTGTGTGTATATATATAGATAGATAGATAGATAGATAGATAGATAGATAGATAGATAGGGTTCAGTACGATCAGCAGTTTGAGGCATCCACCCGGGGTCCTGGTACATTTTCCCCACAGATAAGGGGAGCTAACTGTACATATTAATATATGTTATTATAATTATAAAAATAATAGAAGTTTGAGTCCCTGTTCTCTACCTAGCACTATTCTAAGTACTTAGCATGCATTGTCTATTATATTCCCACATATGTGCCTAGAGGTAAGCTTTACTTCCAGTTTACAAGTAACAAGACAGCTGCCATTTCATCCTCCATGTTCACCCACCCCTACACCTGCCAAAGGATTAACAGTGTGAACAACAGAACTCATTTCGAGGCTTCAGTTCATGTGGGTTACGTCCATCCTGATAAGGAGCACATCACTCCTGCACCTGCCTCTTAGTCCCAGCCCTACAACTAGGAAATAAAACTTGTGACCCACTGAGTCATGTCCCTTCTTTAAGCTTCCCCTCCTGAAACTCTATGCCTTTAATTCTATGAGATGTCTCACAAAAGGATCTCTCCTTAAATTGGACTTTCTCCCTAACCCCTCATCATCCCCTCCTCCCAGTGCTTCTCAAATTAAAAGTCTAGTCGGATTTTGGTATGTACAGTCAACAGAGAAGTAATTTTTTTTAAAAGATTTGGTGTTATTTTACTATTTGCTCAAACCAAACCAAGAATCATTTATCATGCCTGCCAAATATAAGTTGCTTTCCCAAGTACCGTGAGAAATATAAAACAGAGTACACAAAGGATCTAAATTTTGAGAGGAGAAATAAGAGAAATGCACAAAAAAGTTTTTCAAAAAATTTCAACTAAAAAAAAATAACACTTAACGATAATAAAGGAGATGTTACAAAGTGGCACATGATTGTCAACTGAATTGTACTGCTAATTACTCTAAAAAGCAGAGTCACTCTAACTAGGAATAATTTCCCTCCTCTCAGGGTTGCTACAAGGATTAGAGGTAATACACATAAAACATCCAACATGTAGAAGTTGCTTTTATTACCATGCAAATGTTTGCTGTTATTATTCTAATAAAAATGTTATATTAGTATGAGGTTTGTCATTCTCAAATAAATTTTGCCTACCTACCACGTCCACAGGTAAGATTCCCTGATATGGACTGTCCGGTGCAAAGCAGGAATTGTGGAAACTATGGAACCAATTTGTGTGGAATCCTTGCCCTCAAGCAACAACCAAGTTGATGAAATAAAGCCAGGAATGAGGAAGACTGAGCAAGATTTGTTTTGCTACCAACACAGAATGGATGGATCCACTAGGTTGAGTTTTGGAACTCAACCAGGAGGGTGGGGGTAGAAATCTAAGGGGCTAGGTAAACAGGAGAGGTTTAAACACCTAAGAGACCCTCTTATGGGAAAAAGTAGCCTCAGAAAAGGCAGGATACGGTGGAATCTCTTCCAGAAACTGGGCCACAGCAGAAGTTATTGGTTTGGAGATCGTTAAGTTAAAGACCCACAGCGAGGTCCGGAAAAAGAGGCAACTTGTTACGATTCACACCCACAGGAAGCACTTAGGAAGGATGAATAAATGTTAGTTAAACTTTAAAGATTAAATTACAAATTTACTCAAGTGATTTAAACTTTCACTGCACAAGTAGCAATTTTAAGTCATAAGGGATCTGAAATGTTTCCAGAGTTTTAAAATCTACCATTTCACTCTAGTGAAAAAGATATTTTTGCTTCCAGTGCTGAGCACATAGCTATGCCTTTGTAATGGGCTGGGATAATTGCAACAGTTTCATTAAAATAATTTTATTACTAACTTCCTACTTTTCTGTTAATTACCATTTCAGAATAAGAAAAACCATTACTTTTAAAGCCCATACGAAAGCAGGCTTAAGCAAGCATAGAAGAGAAAGCCAGAGAGAGAACATACAAAAAGAAGCTATTAATATTAACAGTTACAGCTGGACACTTGTTCATTTAATAAATCTCTGCAATATTAACAAGATTGATGAGAACTGGTACAAATGAGGAGATCATGAGATAAGCAATCATTTGTTATCATTACTGAAATATAAAGTATGATTCACTGTTTCATAATGGATGTTAAATTTGATTTAACATATGGTTGGCTCATTTGCAGAAAACTATCCTTAAAGACATAAACTCATTCTAAAGGCAGAGCCATTGTCTTCATAACAGTCTTTGAATTATCTCTCTGGAAGACATGGCGTAAACTCAGTAAACACAAGCTTGGGGAGATGATGTGGAAAGCCTATTCCCTGGAAAATAAAAAGGACTCTATCATCAGATTCAATAAACACATCATAGCAAATAGTGCTGCACAGTTTGAAAGAGTAAAGAATTAACGTATTTGAACACGAACACAGGTAGTGTCTTTTGAAGTGGGTTTTGCAGTGGTAAGTAGAAAAGCCCCGTCGTGGCTGTAACCACTTCAGCAGCTGCCTAAGAAATCCTCCTTTGTCAACTTCACCTCTGTAATCGTGAAAGAACACCAGTGACCACTTTAAGTTCACTGGATTAAGCAGATCCCTGCAAGCGCCGTTAAAATAATGTATCATCTACCCTTGTGTTTCGGGAGGGACCTTCCTGGAATGAGAGACACTTAGAAATATCTGCTACACGAGGATACTCCTAGGCACCACCCAATTTTGTCTGAGTTCTATCGAGAGAAAGGTATTAAAATTCTTTTAAACAATTTATGTGTCTCTTAGAGACACCAGACTGGTTTGGAGACTGGACATCTTTAGCATTCCCCGTGGCAATCCAGTACCAGAAGTCTTATTTCTTGAGCTAGCATGTGAACGGAAGGGCCGTAGGACTCGGCAGGACCGCGGTGGGGCTTTCTTCACTGTTCCACCGTTTGCAGCACTGAGCACACAGCAGGTACCACGGAAACAGTGGTTCGAAGTGACAGCATTTGATCCAACTTCCCATGACAGGTGTCATTCATTCAGGACATTTTCACAGAGAGCTTACTCTGCGTGGAGCCCTGTGGTAGCCTGCTCGGTCATTCAGATCCCTTCCCGCCCCTTCTTGCTTTGCACCCTGACCCAGAAGGCTGATCTGCACGGACTGTATATACACTGACGGGCCCCCCTTGCCTTCTGGCTTCCCCTGCAAATTGGCCAGTGAGGATTCTAGAAGGAAAGCAGAGAGAGCAGACCAAGGCCCCACTTAGAGAGGTCCATTGCTCTTCCGAAGGCAGCCTGCTCGTCCCAATTCTCTCTCTCGCTGGGTTGCGGTATCATTCCCTGCCCCGCCCTCACCTCTGTGGGTTTGTGTCTTGACAACTCCACCGCTCCCAATGGAGGTTTCTCCATTAACCTCGTGGTTCCCCACACCCCACCCACACCTCTGTCTAAACAGGCCCTTTGGAAAACCCCTCCAGACCTCATCCTCGTTTGAGTATACCCTCGGTTCCGGTTGGCAGTCTGATATAAACGCTAAGTTAGGAGTTGGGGAATAAGGTGATGAACAAAAGTCATGATCTCTTTCCCTCAAGGAGTTCCAGCAATGACCACTGTCATAACAAAAATGATAAACAGCTACCATCTGTTGGACGTCATCACAGGCCAAGCTCTACAGAAATTGTATATCTGAGGTTGATAGAAGTATTATCTCTATTTTGAAAATGAAAAAAAGCAAACCTTGGAAATATTCACACCAATTCAAGCCCACACAGAACTTGGATTTACAACAAAACTTTAACTGAAGCCAGGGTTGGCACCCTCTTGAACGCTGGAGTTTTGCAAGATTTAACTCAACAATGCCAACAAGCCCAATGGAGCTTCCAAGTGAATGATAAGAAATTTCCCTCCATCCTTCTTCCCATGCCAGATCTAGCCCTTCTCCATGAAGCCCAGTTTGAAGATCAGGCAGAACTGAAGTCCGTCCTCTTAGCACATCCACTCACCCATTTGCTTGTGAGTTTCCTCCTGTGTGAGTGAACACCTGCCTCCAGACAGATGCTCTCTTCCATACATAACCAGCCACCTTTGTTCAAACCACCAGATCTGCCATTTTTTCCTGCACAATTCCAAGACGAACGTAAGCAAGCAATGGATAGGACCCTTGGACACTCTTCCTTTGGGGGGGCTCTCCTGGGGCTTTGCAGCCCTGCCTGGTGAGATCAGGCACCTGCAGCACTGGCTTCTACCTGTGTGATCTCCCACGTGCACAAGCTATGCCTTCTGCATTTACAACTGGACATCCTCTCTGACCTACAAGCCAGAGTACTCAGTCCATCCAATGTCTTTAAAACAGACACCCCCACCCAGGCTGAGCTGATGGGCACACAGATGCACTAACTTTATTAATTAGTACCCAGACCTTTTGAGAATTGATTTCCACTTTGATCCTGATCTGTGCATTTCTATCTTTGATATCTAAACAGCAAATCATGTTATCTTATAACTAAGTGATAATCTTCATGACAGAAAAGATGACAGGACTATAAATGGCTTCTGCAAGTGATTAAAATAACTTTCTTCTCCTTCCCACCCAGCCCTGGAAATGTTTTCCAACTTCACAAGTCTATTAGTTGCTAATAAACTCTCCATGATGTGAACCTCATTCCTATTCCACAAGATCACACACCCACTAAGTTGCTCTCCAGAAACCATTCACATCTCACTCTTTATGCTTAAATAAATACATCGGTCCTTTGCCATTCACCAAACAGACTGAGCGTCTTCCCAACCTAGGACGGGCGTCCGCCGGCCTCTTAACTCGGAACCCTCCCTCCACACCCGCCTTCGGCACCCAGAGCTGCCCCTCGTCCAGGCCTGAGATACCGCCCTCTCCCAGACAGCATTCTGCATCCTCCTTATTTAAGCTGGCCTCAGCCCTTGTATCCTCTCTTTGCCTTTCATCTGTTTAATACTTCTAATTGACAATTACTTTGTTTTATTTACCTGTGTGTGTGTGAGATCTTTTCTCCCTATGATACAATCCTTGAGAAGGTGCAAAGCGGCTTGGCCTTGCTCGTAGACATATCCCCAGCATTCGACTGGGGTGAGCAGGTCAGTAATTATATATTTGTTAAATGAGTAAACACACGACCTCGGATCTTTTCGCTTCAACGGAAAGAAAAGTAAACTGTTTGAAAAGGGGAGAAACCGAAAAGGTTAGGAAAAGTTAATGGTTCTGGCAAATATTACGGGCCCTTGATAGATGTTAAAAGAATGCAGACAACCCTTTGGCCCTGTTAACACATCATCTCTACTCGGAAGGTACTTTTAGAGTTACGTGCATGCCCACTAGTTTATAAACGGATGAGAATGTTCCGTGTGGCTACCGGGCCTGATGAATTGAGAGTCACTGTGAAGATTGCCGGGTGGCTGGAAATCTCTGGGCATCTTCCCTTTCTTTTCTACTGGCTTATTTTCACACTGACTTTTACGAATCTGTATTCGACGCCTAAGATCAACAAAGTGAAACTCTGGTGAATGATCGATTATAACATAGTAGACAGTTTTTTTAAAAAAAATAAAATAAAATAAAAATTCCTATTGCTAAACCCACCAACACATTGTATTACATTTGAGTGATATTTAAAACAACAACATATTTAAACTTGCTCCTGAGTTAGATGACTAGAGACAAATGAGATTCTGAAATAGCAACTGAAGAGTTCGTATACAAGCATCTACCCATTGGAGATTCAAAAAATAGAAGTGATGTTGTACCTACTGAAACATGAAGATCACTCAGAGACAGGGATTTAATGTGAATTGGTATTAACAAGCCTGATGGAAACCTGGTGTTCTTTGCTATTGGGGTGGCGCATCTTTTTTTTTTTTTGAGACAGAGTCTCACTCTGTCACCCGGGCTAGAGTGCCATGGCATCAGCCTAGCTCACAGCAACCTCAAACTCCTGGGCTCAAGCGATCCTCCTGCCTCAGCCTCCTGAGTAGCTGGGACTACAGGCATGAGCCACCATGCCCAGCTAATTTTTTCTATATATATTTTTAGTTGGCCAATTAATTTCTTTCTATTTTTTTTTTAGTAGAGACAGGGTCTCGCTCTTGCTCAGGCTGGTTTCCAACTCCTGACCTCAAGCAATCCTCCCACCTCGGCCTCCCAGAGTGCTAGGATGACAGGCGTGAGCCACCGTGCCCGGCCTGTGGGATGGCACATCTTTGACAGCCCTTACAACATGTGAAGGTTCAGCTGCTGGGCTAGGTGACGAAGACGTGGGCTGGCGCTGACTCAGGAGGGTACATCCGAGCCTGCAAACCTTCAAAGCCAATGGGTTCAGCCAGGGAAACTCCACAGTTCTCCATGTTTCTACCCGACAAACTTCCACTCCTCCTTGCTCATGACATACTGGGAGTTCAGTAATTAAAGGCAGATCTCATGATAATCCTTCTAATTATCATGAAATTATCATGAAGCTCCCTGCCAGGGCTTCACCTGCTAAGGTGGACGGAGCAGGGGATGAGTCAGGGCAGGCAAAGACCTCCTCTCTCCACGCCAGGGGATGAAATCGCAGAGGGCGTGGTTCGCATCTGCAGCGTCTTGTCCACCGGCTAAAGCGATCAGTGAATAAAGCAGAGAAGGAGTTTCCTGCAGTGGGGAGCCTCCTTCGGTTTATTTCTTTACCTCCTCCCCAGCCCGGAAGACTGCCTGGGGGGGGGTCGGGAGGCGAAGTCACCGACACAGCCTGCTGTGGACAGCTGAGACAGGAGCAAAACCCACCCGCACACGGGAGGAGCCTTCCGAACAGTAACCGCCACCAGAGATCCTCCTGCCATTTTTTTTTTCAATCTTAACAGCAAAAATTTCAAATGACCTAAATCTAAAAACAGGGTACTTCATTGCTCATGACTATTTTAAATAGCATCTAAAATAAAGAAAAAAAAACCCATGTTTCCATTTCTGTGACTCTTTTCCCCTCTCTTGAAAAAGAGAAAATACTGTAGCTTGAATGTCACTCAATCTAAAATCAGACTTCATGCCAGCTGGAATCCTGGGTCTATTTATTACCGTGCACAGTTCTTACATTAACTGTTTGTTAAAGACCGATTTTACCACCACGGAGACGCAATATAACTGAAGGTCTTTCCACGTCTTGCCAGAAAGATTGATTCAAGCGTGACCAGTCTGGGACGCGTCGCTATTAAAAGACAGACACAGAAATGCTACTTAGTAACTGATCCAACTGTCTATCTGGAGAAGTCAAGTTTCAATGCGAGTAATTGCCTAATGCATTTAGGCCAGGACGAAGATAGGAAAATATCCATGACACTTCTTACAGGAGCCTAACGGGTTCATAAATAAATTCACAACATAATTGGGAGAGGCCCAGCAATCACTTGGACATTCTTAAGAGAGTTAAAAGAAAACATAACAAGCCCTTCCTTTGTTTATATGCACAGATAATTGATTAATGGGAAAATCATCATTACTAAAATGGCTTCAGAGATCTTTGGGGTTGTGGGAATTACAAATGATCTGAAGGAAAAGTGATTACAGAGTTTCCCCCAAAGATATCAGTTGTATAGTAATTAATGACACTGAGGCAGCATGGTGTCCGTTAAAAAATTCACTGAAGACTTCCCAAATAACTGAGCCAAATCAGATATCGAAAAATCAAAGCAGGAAAGCCTCATCACTAAACATGTAAAAATACAAGAGCATTAGCCAGTGAAACAGGGAGAGTTGTTCTCATCTAAAATGGCCTTTGCTTGTCATCAAACTCATATAAAATTCCTAAAATCTGTCAGTATGGTAGTTTCTAAGTGATATGTCAACAAATGTATTCACTGAGAATACTTATTCTGCCTAGAGCCAATGTTTGCAGAAAAACAACCCAAAGAGTCAACTGTTAAATCAATAAAATGAATGTTTTGAGCAGGTGTTTGGAATTGTGCTGATTTATCCATATTTTCCAGTTCCATTTCCACATTTACCGCCAAACCTCTACAAGAAAACATAAAATGTACCTGGAAGTATTATGTTCATCATAAATACAAGGACAGTTGTGCTAAACGTATCTGTACCAGTACGGGTGATTCATAAATCATATTCATTTACTTAAATCCTTAAAGTTTTCCTCTGAAATGCAGCGATCGGAATGCCAAGTGTCACAGAGTTTAAATGGTATTTTTAAGCTAACAGCAGTTGACATTTTAATTAGGTATATTTGTGAGAGACACAGGAAGAAAACAGAAGATAAGCAAGGTATAAAAGCTGACTCAAGGAGTCATGAAAAGAGAAATGAATTGCTATCCATTCCCTTTATCCTTTTCTGTTAGCATAACAATCAGAAGAAGTATAACTTCCTGGTCAAGAATGTGATATCTAAAGACAGCTTTTACCAGCTCACAGCGCTGGCGTTTTACCAGCGGCGAGACCCCGAACAAGTTGTATAAACTGCATCTGTTTCCACAGAGACAATGCCAGTACTTACCTCATCAGATTATTTCAGGAAGTGAATTAGGTATTACTCAGAAAGAAAAACATTTTGCACAGGGCCCAAGAACAAAGAAGTATTCGATAAATACTAGCTCTTATAACATTATTTGTAACCTTACTTACTGGGTGAAGGGCTCATAGTGGTAGCGGATTTTCGTTTCAAATTTTATTTATACATTCATATTTCTTTTTGCACCAGAAAAGATGCAAGGCAATTTAAAAGACACACAAGAGACAAAAATATAGCCCAATCTAAAAATAGAGGTTACATAAACAAGTAAACAAAGGCTGCAGACGAAAACGGAGCCAGAAACAAGACAAAGAATGAGAATCATGGAGATATGATTGGCTGCTATAATTGGCTACTGGTTTGTCTTAGGCTTTCTGGCATCTAACACAAAAAGAAAACTGGGTCTATGTCACAATTTTCAATACTCATGAGATCAAAAGACACTAAAAGCCCAGGAAGGGAGCCTAGTAATGTTGTTGGTGACAAACAAGCAAACAAAAACCATAAAGAACTAACACCAACAAATGCAGCAAATCTCTAGAGGGCACACAATTAATAACTATGGTGTGCAGCATTGTCGGCCTCAACCCTTTACCCCGTCCTGTGTCCACACCTGCGGGGCCAAATTGATTTCTCCACTCCTTCACTTTGAACTTGGCCCTAGAATTTTCTTTGGCCTTGATATATGGGTAGAAATGACAATGTGTCCTAACTCCGTTCTAGTGCTTGGCCTGATCACCCATTTTGAGGGTGAGAGAGAAGGAGGGTAGCAGGTGCCTCAAAATCATGTGGGTTAAGCAGGATTCACACTTTCTGCAAAATGGGGAAAGGTTCGCTCTCCTAAGAAAGGAACTGTGTCTATGAACATCATGAACACCACCCAAGTTTCGACAGATCTGCAGCAAAAGGTTATACCCCATTTCTAGAATTTGCTACCATGAATCTACTATCAACAGAAATTTGGGGAGAAAGCTTAAGACCCAAGAAAATAAAATGTGTCTTAAAGGAAAATACGCTCTTGCAACACAAAGAAGCTGTCTTCAGTCGTGAATAAACACAAAATGTGAAGATATATAATTGCTGCATACATTTATTAATAGAAGTGCTAACGTCATAAATCGTACATCCCCATTCCGACACACACTCATTTTATTTTCCTTTCACGGAAGAAGAAAAATAAAGGAGCAGAACTGGTCATATTGCTTGCAACTAAATTGGATTTTTCTACCAGAAAAAAAAAAAAAGGCTGTTTAGAAAAAGTTATTCGAAAAAGCAAAACAGTACTCACAAAAGGGTGATAACGAGTCCAAGCAGGAGGAAAAAGCCTCCAACAATACAAAGCTTTCCAAAACCTCTTTCAGGCCTGAAAGCCAAAAGGATGCTTTGAACCCTCTCTGCAGAGACCACCTCACCTGCTAGTGGAGTGTAAGATTCAGTTGAAATTGCAGAATAAGGACTCCTAACTGAAACCACAAGTCTTACGGACAATCAAGAGATGAGAAGTGACCTCGGCAGCCCGGGGTTCAGAAGGAAATTGATACATCCTGCCCTCAAACTGTGAGGCACTACAGGTGCAAGCTGTAAATGACACTGTACCTTTGTGACCCCCACCTCGGCCACTGCGGGTGTCCAACAGGTGAAACTCTACCACGTGACAAGGAGGGCTGGGATGGAGGCTGCGGCTCTATCCTAGAGCGCTCTCCCAGTGCTTATCCACGGAATTTCTAAAAATCCCATTTGTGTATTTATTCACGTTGATTTATTTGGTAGCAGAAGGATAAGAAAAAGAGCAGGAGAACAGCAAAGAAAACCTGAGCATGCTTCCCCCCCAAGAACAAAGGAGCTGAGTTAGGCTACCGAGACACAGTTTCTCTTTGCCACTAAATCAAGCCAGCTGCAAGAATACGCCTGCTGTCTCTTAATGTGCCACACAGAGGGACGGAGCAGTTGGCGAATGACATCAGCTAAACAAACCCCGGCCCGTGTGTGCATTTTTCTCAGGCCTATCGCCATGGCGCCCGAGTGCTCAGCCAGGCCACAGTCTGGAGAGAGGAAAACCGGAGCGGAAGGCTCCGATCAACTCAACTGTCACTGAGTATTTTCACTGGTGAAGGTCCCACCTCATAGGGGTTTAATACTAAAATGATCCTTTCCCCGTGGTGTGCTGGATGAACGGAGAATGTGAAGTCCCGGAGGATAAATGTCGCTTGTTCTGAACAAGAGGAAGGTCCCCAGATAGTGACATTCCCTGCCCATGATGAGATGGTCATAGTCACGAGAAAATAATTTATTTATTTATTTTTTTTGAGACAGAGTCTCACTCTGTTGCCCAGGCTAGAGTGAGTGTTGTGGCGTCAGCCTCGCTCACAGCAACCTCAAATACCTGGGCTCAGGTGATCCTCCTGCCTCAGTCTCCCGAGTAGCTGGGACTACAGGCATGTGCCACCATGCCCGGCTAATTTTTTTCTATATATTCTTAGTTGGCCAATTAATTTCTTTCCATTTTTAGTAGAGACAGGGTCTGGCTCTTGCTCAGGCTGGTTTTGAACTCCTGACCTCGAGCGATCCTCCTGCCTTGGCCTCCCAGAGTGCTAGGATGACAGACGTGAGCCACCGCGCCCGGCCACAAGAAAATAAATTTATACTTACAGTTCCAATGGCAAAAAGGAAGAAATGCGAAATGCCAGTTTCCTCATTAATATGTTATTTTTACATATCACCCATATTAAGAAGCCCCAGAGTCCCGTACTATGTGAGCCATATAGACAGATAACTGGCATACATGTTAGTAGTATTTTAAATAGGATGATACTAGTTTGCACAGGACAGGGATGGAGGAATTGTTTAAAGATAGGAAAAATAAAAAATAAAAATTTTCTAGCATTACCTGGTGAAAAATAAGTGTGAGTATGTGGCACAATTGGGGAGAATCTGGATAGTATTTTGCCTAGTAAATGACATTTTACCTTCCAGGTAGGATTTTCATCTTTGGATATTTTGCTAATATCATACAGAGCCTCAGTAGCATCTTGTACATAAAACCACAAATATTAGCTGGAAAAACCTGCTGAGGGAGATTTACCAGACTGCATACACAGACGAGGCAGTAAGATGTGGCATCTGAATTGATTTATAGGCTTTGCCACGCTGTAGTCGGAGACCAAATATCTGTCAGCATCCCCAATAAGGAGAGATAACTAAGATTAAAGAGCACCTCTTGCAGAATTAAGACCTTAGGATTCTTTTGGACACTGAGTTTACAACCCTTGCCTGCAAGAGAAAGACGCATTTCAATATATTTTCATTTATGTTTGGGCATTAACTGTTTTAATAAAGGCAGGGCTGCTAGCTTAAAAAAATAAATTCAGCTTTAACAAAGTCAGTGTAAACATGATCCTGGTTTTCACCGTGCTGTCCTTTCTTCCCCGCTGTGTTCATTAGCTGCTGCTCTTTGACCTTGGACAAATAACAGTAATCCTGGGAGCATGCCATCTTCTGTCACCGGGAAGATGTGCCCTCCACTCTGGTGACATTCTTGTTGGAGTTGTTGACATGCCAGGTAGAATAATCTCCGTTGGACACTACGACTGTTCTCCATGACACAACTCGCCTCAAAGGATGTTTAAGATCTTAAACCACTACTGTGAGAAACTGAACACAGGGACGTTTCCGTTGCTCTGTTTTCTTCAGCATTTCCTCAGTTTGCTTTCTGACTCCTATGCCAGAAGGTCTAGAAAGGATAGCTGTGAAAATAGACACGGTCCACGAGAACTTCCAGGAGGGAATTCTGTGTGTGGATCGCAACACACTGCTGGAAGCAGAGTCATACTGGGTGTGCTCTTCAACAAGCTTCTTCAAGATCAGTGTTGACGGGCTCTGCTGAAAACAAAAGGGAGTTTCTCCTACTCAGCTGTCCTGCAAAATTCTATCCTAGAGTTTCATCTTTGTCCCTTATAAGGACAAGGCAAATGAAAAAAAAAATAAAAAGAGCATGTGATGTTTTGATCAAAATGCATCTGCCGCTAAGCCAGTGGTCCAGAGCTCCATGGTGCCTGGAGGATGCTTCACAGAGGGTACACGATATTTGTGATCCTTCAAGCATTTAGTGGGAGAGTAGGAATACTGCACTGTAATTTCTTTTTGGGGATAAAATATATTGGAGTTAATCTTTGTGGTCCCTACCCTATCTGGGATAGGTCAATGATGTAGGCATTTGTAGCAAACCTCAGAAACCTCTACCTCACAATTCCATCTGGAATTGGTTAGTTTCTGTTACTTAATTTTTACTGTGTGTGTGTGGGATGGGGTCTCACTATGTTGCCCAGGCTGGACTTGATCTCTTGGTCTCAAGCAATCCTCCCACCTCAGCCTCCCAAGTAGCTGTGACCACAGGTGTGCACCACCATGTCTGGCTAAGAAATGGTACTTTAGATTTGTTTGTTTGTTTTTGAGACAGGGTCTCACTAGGTTGCCTAGGCTGGCCTGGAACTCCTGGGCTCAAGTGATCCTCCCTCTTTAGCCTCCCAAGTACCTAGGATTACAGGCGTGCACCTTAATTTTTTTTAAAAAGTACTTAATTTAAAAAAGTCAGCATGAACTGAAATTTACTGCCCAATAAAGTTAAAGACTCTCAACACGTCATAATAGGCTTAATATGGCTATATCATGTTTTGTCAGCTGTAAAGCTGGATGGATTTGTACCGGCATATTTTCACTGTTTTAGCGGGAGCATAATGTATCCAAAGAATTCTGATGTAAAATATTGAACATGAGAGTCTATCACAGCTTTATAATTACATCCATCTCCTATCCATTTAGTCAATTTAAGAACAGTGTGGTCCCATCTTACCGAAAAATTAGGTCCTAAAGTCATCACGGCACACAGATTATCTAACCATGTGACATGACTTTACCAGATTAGTTTACATTTCTGGGTAGAATAAGGTCCAAATACCTTCACGATGTATCCAGACTCTGATCCCTGTCACCATCCCCACCATTATTACCAACTCCAAGCCACCATCACTTGTTTTCTGAATGAATGATTCCCAAAGCCTCTTAACTGGTCTCTCTCCTTCCAAACTTCTTCCTATATATTCTTCGCAGAACAACCGGCAAATTCTAAATCGATCGATCAGTCAGATCGTAGCATGACTGAACAACCGCTTCTGTCTGTCCACACCATAGCCCACGAGGTCCTCCCACTTAATCTGGCCCGTGCCTATGCGTCCAACCTCAATTCCTGCCACTCTGCCCCTCGCCCCCAAAGCTCCAGCCCCACTGGCTTCCTTGCCATTCCCCCAACATTCCAAGATCTTTCTCACCCGAGGGCCGTTAAGCTTTTATACCTCTGCCGGCAACACTTTTCCCATTAATCCTTCGGAGGTCTCCCCCTTTTACTCCATTCATGTTACCCAGCAAATCTTCTATCTTCAAAAAGTCTTTCTGGGACCCTCTAACAAAAATAGCATCCCTTTCCTGACACCCACGAGCTCCCTGTTTTATTTTTTTTCATATCACCTACAACTATAATATCTCCTTGTTAACCTGTTGATTATCTATCTTCTCCACTAAAACATCATGTGTACGAGGATTTTTGTTTGTCTTGTTTGCTGCTGAATTGCAGCATCGAGCACACAGCCTGGCCCCTGCAAGTTACCCTTGAACACGGTCCTATACATGATGCTGTCACAAGATCCGGTGTACACCCACGTTCAGATCTCACAAAATCTGATAACGTGACCCAAGAGGCACCTGTTCCTGGTTCCGCTTGGTGAGAATCTGATAATTAGTCAGTGGCAAGCATATTTGCATATTTAGAAGTTTGTCTGCAAGGTAATTTCATTCTGACGCTGTGTAACAGAAAAAAAAAATTACCTCTGAGTTGGCAGGAAGCACACATACATACGTGTACACACTTAAACTACTCCGGCTTCTGACTTCTTGAACAATTTGACTCCATTTTTTACCATCTACTCATCTTTAAAATGAGGGTTCTGATTAGACGACCTCTAAGGTCCCTTGTAGTCTGAACGATCCGTGATATTCAGAGGAAAGAATAAGAGCCACCGCGTTTTCAGAGAGTTCTTCTCACAACACAAACCTGCTGGGCATTGTTTGCTTTTACGACTCTCCTTCCCCCCCACCCCCCAACACGGCCAAAGAATCAAGATCCTCAAAGCACGTCTCCTTCTGGGGTCAAGGGTTCCACTCACGGGACTTCCGCTCAAGCTGCGGCCCTGAGCTGAGCGGATCGCACACGGTCGGAGAGAGAAAGAACACGGCTTTTGCGACGAGCAGCTGCTGTTTTGTTAAAAATGTGCTTAGAGACATTAACAAAAGTGACATCACCAGCTGTTGCAATGTCAGGCAGCTTAGCTAAACTGTTTTCTATCAAATGACAACATATGACACCCAAATCAATTCCAAACCAATAACACACTGTTACTTGCAAAGCAGAGATGAATGAGGGTGAGAACGGGAGCCCGTGTGTGAGCAGGGGGGAGAGAGAGAGGAGTTAATTAAAACACAGATTCAGGCCGGGCGCAGTGGCTCACGCCTGTAATCCTAGCACTCCGGGAGGCCGAGGCGGGAGGATTGCTCAAGGTCAGGAGTTCCAGACCAGCCTGAGCAAGAGCGAGACCCCGTCTCTACTAAAAATAGAAAGAAATTAATTGGCCAACTAAAAAATATATAGAAAAAATTAGCTAGGCATGGTGGTGCACGCCTGTAGTCCCAGCTACTCGGGAGGCTGAGGCAGGAGGATTGCTTGAGCCCAGGCGTTTGAGGTTGCTGTGAGCTAGGCTGATGCCACAGCACTCTAGCCCAGGCAGCAAAGTGAGATTTGGTCCCGGAAAAAAAAAAAAATACAGATCCTTTTTTTTTTCCTTTTTTTTAAATTTCAGAATATTACGGTGGTACAGACATTTTGGTTGCATGTGATGCCTTTGCCTCGCCCACGCCAGGGCTGCAAGCCTGCCCTGGCCCCCATACAGCGTGCTCCACGTCCATTAGTTGTGAGTTTAGCACGCACCCCCCCACCCTGACCAGCACCCAGGGAATATTATGACCGTGTGAGCACCTCAGTGTTGATCAGTTAGTACCAGTTCGATGGTGAGCCCACGCGGTGCTGGTTTTCCCGTGCTTGTAATAGCTCATGTTGAAGGTTGGGCTCAAGCTTAGGCACCTTGTCAGGGCTTGTGGACCGAATAAATATATGAATAAATAAAATACAAATTCAAATTTCTCCTGAAGAAGGAACAACAGGCAGTAGGATAGCGGTGATTTTTGTAAAAGTTTTTACCTTTATTTTCAAACGAAGCAAAAGAGGATGGTTATCCACTATGTAATCTGATGCACATACAATACATTTCTTTTGTAACAGGCTTGTAACGGCAAAAAGACAGGGCAGGGAGCTTCTGGCCTGTTAAAACCTGACTTGGCGTCCGCCGTGGAGCCACAGACCTCCTGAAGAGTGTGACAATCAGGGGGAAATTATGCTACGGAGCTGTGTTCCTCTCCCCCCCTTTTTATCTGCGCATCATTTTTAATTATCAGGCCATTAAAAGGTGGCAGATCAGTGGCAAAGCCAACTGCGTTGTCCTCATGGCTGAAAAGTCTGTGACTGTTGATGCAACCACCCCCCTCCCCGTGTTCACCTCGGAGCTCGTAAAAGCAAAACAGCTCAACGTCTGCCTGCCTGCCTGCCACGGTCACAGCCAATCCCGAATAAATGTTTAATTTCCCCAACTCTGCGCAGGGTAGGGCCTGAGCTTGCCCGGTGCTTAGGAATCCGCAGGCAACCCGCGGGCACGATTATTAATAACGCAATCCGCAGATGCCACGTCTCCCGGCAAGGCCTGGACGAAGTCTTGCTTCTGCACAAGTCGGTGTGACCTGGTCGTCAGGAAAGAAGACACTTCCAAGGGTATCAGTCCTCCCGGAAGGAATGCAAAGGGGCGTGCTTTGGCAGGAACAGAAGGTGCACTGTACCACGCGGAGAGTATGTCGAGGGAGGTGACTCGGGAGGGACCTGTATTTGGGGGAAAAACACAGCAGAACCAACAGAAGCAGCAGCAACAAGGAGCTGTGTGCTCTTATTTCTCCTAACTGAAAGGAAAACAGGGCTGAAAGTCACAGTTGACATATGGAGACTCACATGCGAGGGACACCTGGGAAAATTGACAGCGCCGGGCTCCACGGAGCCTGCTGCTTCTTCGAGGATCTCACGGCGTCGGTGCAGGTGGAGAGATTCCGCTCCTCAAATCGGCACCAGTCCACGGTGCTTCTCTGCGGAGAATGAATTAACGGTGATGCCGACGGTAGCAGCATGAGCAACGTGAGCCTGCTGCTGGAAAGAACTCCCCGCGGCAAACCCGTGACACAGGACAGATCGCCCGGAGAAACGAATCTGGGGGAAGGCCAGGGAAGGATGGAGAGCCCGGAAAAGTCCGGCCCTGTGAGGAGACAGAGGACTGGGCAGGATGACTTCAAAGGCCATTCCAGTCCTGTTAACATAGGGAAGAAAAGCTTCCTTCAGAGGACTGAACTCCAGGTTTCCAATACAGGAAAGACCGTTTTTAGTATTTTTTTAAAAATCCGTCGTGTCGTTTTCTAAGTTTCCAAGGCAGGTCTTTTCATTTTACTCTTCTTTTTATTTTTTTGTTTTTTCATTAGCTTTTATTTAATGTCATTATTTGTATGAGCTCCAAATCACCTGTCTGTGTAAGTCCTCTGTTACTGAAGAGGTAGAATTTGGACCGAATGCCAGAAATCGTGGTCAGTCAGCCATGTCCGTCTGCTTGTTTATTCCTGGATTCATCGATTCACTCATCTGATTAGAGCTTGCAGCTCAGCCTCAGTTTCCATAAATGTTTCAAAAAAATAGATTGACCATGGGAATCGTAGTAGCGGGGACTCTGGTTTCCTCCTCTCTGATAGCACTATTTGCTGAGTCTTCTGTGTTTATCAGATTCCCTACTAAGCACCAACTGAACCAAAAGATGAGGATGCTTGCAATTCAGCAGCTGAGACCGGTCACCAGAGACGGGCCAGTCCTCTCGCAAGACAAGGCGCGACCGCATGCCATACAAACAACGCCGCTCAAACCACAGAAGTTCAACGTGGAAACTCCTTGTCACCCACCGTATTCACCAGACCTTGCACCAACTGACGACCACTTCGTCCAGGCTTTGGACCACTTCTTACAAGGAAAAATACTCAATTCTCAGCAAGCTGTGCAAAACGCCTTTTGCAATTTCATCTCTATGCGCTCTCCAGACTTCTTCTCTACTGGCATAAAGAAGCTACCATTAAGACGGCAAAACTGTGTCCATAGCTTAGGCACATATGTTGATTAATTGTACTCCTTCTTGCTTGAGATACAATAAACTAAGCTTTTGATTCAAAATCAGACATTCATATTTAATGACCTAATACATAGATTTCATTTCCTCTTACACGAACTTTATGAGTTTCATTTCCACCCTCTTTATGGATGGGAAACTGGCTAGGAAAGAAATCACAATTAATAAGAGGAGAAATTAGAGCTGGAACACAGGACTGATTTCAGAGCCAGCACCGTTAGCCTCTCTGCTCTATTTCTCCCGTAAACTTCTAAAAACACAGTTCACAGGTGCATCGTTCCCCTGTGGCTTCCCTGGACATTAAGAGACCTGCATCATCACTGGAATTTTTGACTAAGGTAAATATCTCATCCACAAGACCTAAGAGAATCAATCTTTCCTATGAGAGAAGCACTCAGGCTCACAACGAAACTGGCAAATAGCTTTTCCAGGGTACAGGACACCCGTGTTTGTGGCAGGCCCAGAACTTTTAAAAATTCAAAGAAAATCCTAGTCTCCCATGCAGTTCTCTTGGTTTTGAACAAGACCCCCTTAGCCTGTTGGACTGCAGACAGGAGGGAAAGTCGTACAAAAGACCCTGCCCCTGCTTTATTTCTTTTTCCCTCCTCTATGGCTCTACAGGTGAGTGTTAATAACCCCGGCCGGAAACTGAGCACTGTGCACGTCAGGTCCAAACTCATCCCATCACGAGGGGCAGACGGGCGTCCGGTCCCACTTGGATCTGGCTCCAGGATGAGTGTCTTCTGTTAGAACACACGCTACAATGTCACCTGCAAAGGTAGGTAGGCACTGCTGCTACCACACCGGAGTTCTGGAACTCACCCAAGATCCCACCTCGTGTGAGAAACCTGCATGACCCTCAAGGCCCTGGGGAGCTTCAGCCCCCACCCTCCGTGTTCATTTCTCTTCCCTCTCTTCCTGTTAATGGCCACAGACGCCTCTTTCAGTTCCTCTGGGACACTGTGTGCTTGCCTTTGTCCACGCTGTGCCCTGTCTAGAAAACTCTTTCCTGCCCCACCGATCTCTACCACCTTGCTGCCTTCTGCCCCTCCTGCAGAACCTCCTCACGGAGACCTCCCTGATGTCCCAGTGTTTCCTGGGCTCTAGAGCAGAGCTTCTCAACCTTGGCAGTACTGACGTTCCGGGGCAGGTAAATCTTTGTCGTGGGGTCTGTACGGTGTATGCTGGAGAGTGTAGCAGGGTTCACTAGTAGCACTGTCCCCCCGGTTGTGACAGCCAAAAATGCTTCCAGACTTTGCCAAATGTCCCCAGAAGGCAAAGTCACTCCTGGCTGAGAATCACTGATCTATGGCCCTTTGGAACCACTTTTTTTCTTTTTTTTTTTTTTTAATATTCAGCACACTGGCTCCAGAGCACAATGTGTGATTATTTGACCCCCACCGCCCGCCCAGGGAGTCCCTCACAGGCAGGGACGGTGCCCGTTTCTGCTCACACTTCAATGCAGTGTTCAGGGTACTAGCTGGCTCGGAGCAAGAGCCCAAGAAAAACACACATTTCTTTGCACTCCTGCCTAGAAAGGGCTTGGTGGGAGATCATACACCTAAGTTGCCAGCTAATAAAAGATCGCCAAAGCTTCTTTATACACAGAAATAATGCCATCGTAGTTGGGCTCAGTGGAGACTAACCAGTGGGCAGGCTGGACGTTAACCAAACCACTAGCGCATCAGCAGAACTTCTGCCAATGAGGAGGACCGAGGTCACCAACAGTCCCCCTGACAGCACACACGGATGACAGGGAGACTCCCGCCAGAACGTCAGCAGGGCCCTCATTAAAAGCAGAGCCTGTTCTTTGGCCACCATCGCCACGCAGCCACGGCTCTGCCGTGACACGGTGAATCACAACACTCTGAAAACTCACATCGCTGCCACCCGGCATCTCTGCCCAGCTGCCCTGACCCGCGCTGTCCTGACGGAAATCAGGGAATAAGGTAACCTCAGCTGGCAGGTTTATTAAGACACAGAAGACACTACAGAGGCCCTTCTGACATGATGATCTCTAACGCAGTCAGGGGTAGACGCTGAGTTGCCATCATTATTGAAAGTAATTGGTCAACAACAACAAAAAAAAGAAAGCAAGAGAGGAAGAGAACAATCCTATAAAGCATGTCAAGTTAATTATTTGGCCTACAGGTATGTGCTTCGGTGTTGCTGACTCCTGCCTGCCGCGGCCGCGCTTGCTGGGGCTTTGCTGGTCCTCTCCCCTTCCCCACCTAAAGCAAGGAGAGTCTATGCCGGGCAGCATCCTACCCCGGCTGGGCTTTCTCCTAATCACCAATAGATGAGACTCAGTAAGTAGCATGATCGGAATCCAACCAGCGCAAACCAACTGAATCACAAGCACAGGACTCAGCAGGTACTGTCAATGAGGACGAGGAGTGATTGGTTAGCAGGTGGCAACGTCCTGAGACTTGTGAACCAATTGTTCAATCTTTATGAACTTCATGGAAAATCTACTTTTTTCCTGTTGTATATCCTGCCATGAAAATGGAAAACTGCTCAGAACCCTACTTTAGCTAATAACATTTACAGAAATTAAAATCCGTTCTCAATTTTTCTGAGTTGATCAAATGTCCATGGTTGTTTCTCGTTTTGATGATCATGGTCGCAGAGACCATGCGAGTCTGTGACCACGGTCATCAAGTGGACGGTGACCTCTGCATTCCCGCCAGAGGCTGCCCCAGCACAGGGCGGCAAAAAAAAAAAAAAAAAACCTAGTAATTCATGTCGGTTGAGATCATCGACTTCACTTTTAAAGGAAGATACAATAAAAAAAGGAAGAGCCTTGTTTTTGAAAGGTGAGATCAGGAACGTTATCCTGCATTTCATCAATGTCAGGGTTTTTATGTCGGGCGACGGGGTCTCTCCTGTGACTTGTCAATGGCTCCGGACGGCGGAGCGGAAAGGTTGAGGGTTATTTCTGTAACGATCGATGCTCTTTCTGCCACGGCGGTCAAGCATCTGAAGAGTCTTCCTTTTTCTCCTCCGCTCTGGTGAATCCTGTTCAAAGCTCCTGGGTGAAGGAGCCGCAAAGCCCGGCAGACATCGGACCTGCCACGCTGACCTGACATGTTGGGGGGCATGTGATGCTGTTCGCTGCCCAGCTCCGAGCCCCTTCAGGCTCATTTGAAATCCAGTTGGAGGATTCTTTGAACGTGGGGTGAACTTACGTGGATGACCTACATTGTCACTGGCTGCTCCTCAGCCATACACGGCAGGCGCTTTGGGTCAGCACGTACCATCAGCTAACAGAAAGATTTACCAAAATTGTGTGCGCCAGCATCATGATAAAAATAATGTGTAGATAAGTCACTCCACAGTCCCTGTCTGCCCATCCTTCCCACTTCACAAACCTAAATAGAATGACACAAACAAGACTTCCAATGAAACAAAATGAGTATTTGAGGAATCTCAGTTTTTTGGCGGTGGGGGGGGGTAGTGCAATACCCTTGAAAACAGCATGAGCATTCTGGGCTCCACAAACAAGGTGGAAATAAACATGCATCACTCTCTAGGGCAGGAGGAATAGCAAAAGCATGTTTGATGATTGATAAATGTCACGTATGGTGTTCTTTGTTTCACTGGGTAGGGAGGCAACGTGTAACATAAACCTTAGACACTATTTTTGTGATCATTGCTGTTTTCAGTTGACAAATTGTGAGCCAAAGCAAGATAATCTTCACAACTCCACAGAAAAACAGGAAAGTACCGGGTCCCTTAGAAGCATCCCTATCCACATTCTCCCATCGAAGGTTAGGATGATCCTCGGTATATTTCAGGAAAGTGATGCCCCAACTCAATGAAAGGTCAGGGACAGAGGGAATTCTCCCACATCTTCAGTAGACAAAAGCCCTCTGGGGAAGAGAAACCACACAGCCTGGTGACATTCAGCGGAAATCTCTAACTGTTAGAAGAACTTGGATCCCCATGGCCACCCAAACTTCAACTTAGAAATTCAACAAAGCCAAAAAAAAAAAAAATTCCCAGGAGGAAGAATATAGAATAAAATGAGAACAGGGATAACCTCTAGCATTATTCTGTAAAGTTGCTTCAACCGGCAAGAAAAAAATGAAGTACTACACACGACAGAAATCATAACGCTGCATGGAATAGACACCTGCTGTTTTGGGGTATGTAGCATTCATTCCTCCTACCTGACTTTCCGCTGGGAGAAGCGTTTTTCGCCTACTCTCAGTCCACGTCATTTGAGAAGGATTTTCCAGACACAGGCGCGCGACCAAACTGAACATTCCATTCCCTGACCTCATCCTTCCCGTGAGCGTCGGTCTAAGGACTTTTGCTGAAACCACTGGAGGACGGTGGCTTTCTTGATAGCGGGTTAATGAGATGGACGGAGGGAGTCGGGGTGACAGGTCAGCAAGTGGGCTGGCAAAAGCCATCCTCACCACGACACAGGGAAAAGCTTCCAGAAGACAAAGGTATCACAGATGGAAGCAGGGGTGAGAGGCGGCCAGAAGTTCCTAAGCTCATAGGAGTCTCTAAATCCGGCCATGAGTGTAGCCAGGTATCCCCATTATTTGCACCAATAACTTCTCTTATTTGCTAGAGTCACTTTCGTAAGCATTACCGTCACCTGCAACTAATGCTCCATTCCACGTGAGGTATAAATGTGAAGTAACCATTGTAAGCACAAGACGCCTTACCAAATGGACCATGTCTTGCTCACCAAGGTAACCCCAGCACTTACAGCAAGGGCTGATGTAGGAAGAATCCAAATAATTGCTTGATAAATAAATTTTTAAAAAATTAATATTTGTTGACTTAAAATTGGAGCTGGGGATGACAAGGGTACTGAGCATCCCTGAAACCATCACGAGCCTGCTTAATTCATTTCCACTGCCCAACAGGCCCTTGTCAACATATGGGCTGTAACCGCTGCCTCAGAAGGAATTCTGATGCCATAGCCTGATCGATCTCACAGATCCTCATCTGCAGAAAGACAGTCATAAGAAGAGAAATCAAGGACTAAAAACTCACGGTCTCTAAGGGGAGGTCCGCGAGACAGGTATGTCCCCAAGAAGATGATGGAGACATCAAGGTTGGGTGACACCCGTCACTAGGATTGTAGCTCCGCTCTGCCCACCTACAGCTTGTGAGGAGGTTTCCTCTGCCTCACTCCTTCCTGTCCAATGCCCCCTCCTTCACACCTCAGTACTGACGTCAATTCCTCCAGGATGCCTTTCCGGACCCTCCACATCTGGATTAAGTAGCCGTGTCCCACCATGATACTGCTCCAGAAGCAGCTACATCATTTGCAGGGCCCAGCACACAATGAAAATGCAAAGACTCTCGTTCAAAAACTATTGCAATTATAAAATTTTTTTTTCCAAGGCAGTGACAGCAGAGCACGAAGCCACGTCTGAGGGTGGGTAGGTCATAAGCCTGGGCCCCAGGATGCAGGACCCAGTCTCGGTCCTCACCTCTCTTCACTGTCATCTCCTCTCCTGGCCTCTCACTCACCCCCGCAGTTAACGCAGTGCCTGCCACGTCAACTTTAAGAAACGTGCGTTGACTGACTGAATGAGAGGATGATGATTAAATCCCCAGAAAATCCTGAGCTATTGTTCTAACATCCATTGCTAGCTGCTCTGCAAACGCGCCTTCAAATTTCATCATCTGCAACAAAGACACTATGTCAACCCATCCACGGAGCCCTGCACTGTTAATGCCGCATATTAATAAAACCCCCCTCTTTCCCCATGGAGCGGGGGGGAAATGAAGCTTTAGAATCTAGACAATCAGGGTACTGTGCTCTGAATGTCTACTCCTAAAATTGCACAAAGGTAAGCTGCACATACTGCTACATGAAATATAAAACTAATGTTACCTGCGCAGCTAAACAGGAGATGGAGAATGTTGTAGGGTGAGCCTCCTGCTATCAGCTTGGAAATGATCGCCAGGTTCTAATTCTGTCCTACGGGGCATCCTACAGGTCTGAGATCGCAGCACAATGACACATACCAGCTCTGCCTACTTGTACTACCTTGAAAGAGTGAAGATCTGGGGTAGGAGGGAAAAAAGGTTAAACTAAACAAAAAATTATTTTTACTCAATATAATGGCTCTTTGCAAAGTCTAAACGGCGATATTAGCAAAATTTACAATGTATACTTTGCAAAGGAGAGGGTGGATAGCAGATAAAAACTGAGTGTATTTTTAAAATGTATCCGACAGAGGAAAATAGAGATGAGATACACACACTTTTTCAAAGGGGGCAACAAGGCGAACACCTCTACCTCCTTTAAAAATTAGGGCATTACCAGTAAATCTTTCACGACGTTGTAAGTTGAAACATTTTAGGACTCAAATTTATTACCAACGGCACACTTGATGTTAGCAGGGCAGTGGATTTCACGAATGTTAACTACCTGGTTCAACCCAGAGAAACAGCTACTCACTCTGGAGCAGCACGGTCTAATAGAACTTTCTACAATAACAGAAATGTCCCGTGTCTGTCCTGTCCAATATGATAACCACAACCACATGTATCTATTGAGCATTTGAAATGGGGCTCATGGAACTGAAAGGAATTTTTAATTTTACTGAATTTAATTATTTTAAATGGAAGTAGCCCCACGTGGCTAGCAGCTACTGTATTAGTGAGAGCAGCTCTAGAGAAACACTAACCCAGGCAAAACCCAACAGAAGATATTTGCAGACCAGTCAGATGTTAGTAAGTAAAGAACACAGAAATACTCCCAAGCACAATTTAGCTCCGTTTTATAAAGGCAGTTGAAGTAGCCTTGAGCAAGCGTGATGAAGTTACAGTTCCCCACACTTGGAGGCTGTGTGGTATATAAACAAACACCTGGCAACCGCCACATGGAAACGTCCAGACACGTGGGTAGTGGAGGCAGAGATGGAGCAAAGGTGGAAAATACAAGCCAAGTAAACAGAAAAGCTCATGGTGAGGCTGGAATGTCCCAAAGACTTGGAAAGTCAGGTGTCCCCAACGGGTTTCCCTCTTGCACAGGTGAGTACTGGTAAATGTTACCGGAGAGCTTTAGCATAAGCAGGAAGCTGGTTTAACGAAAAGGGCTGCGTCAACCAGGAGCCACTGGAAGTCCTGCTGTGGTCTTCTGGTCTTCGGATGTGTCAAGCCACAAAGTCCACTTGAAAATGGGGACTATTTTTGGCTACTTAATGTTTTCTTTGAGTCCTCTAACTGGGGCAAAGAGGTCACGGAAAGAAACTGAGGAGGGAGAAACACAGAGAAAGGCAGGGGATCCAAAGAGGAAGGCCAGAAACAGGAAAGAGAAAGAAAAAATAAAATTGAGAGAGGAAACCAGATGCTTATATGGAGACTGGATATTCCGAGGGAGAAAATGATGAAAAATCAGAGGGGAGAGAATGTGCCCAAAGCAGCCTGCGAGGATCTTTGCAAACTTATATACAAAACCACAGATTACCCACAGGCCTCCTGGGAACTATAAATGCTGTACGTAAGAATAAACACCTGCTATTAAAATAAACAATAAGGAGGGGAAGGAGAGAGGAGGTCAGGGAAGTGATACAATAAGCCAAGGCCAATAAATAAATAAATAAATAAATAAAGAGACAAGAATTTAAAGCTGACCTAGAATTTAACGGCAGTGAGTTACTTAATCCAGAAAAAAATGAAAATGCTAGGCCCATGTATCATCTATGACAAAACTAACGGCATTACCACAGGTATTGGGACCTGGGAGGCATCTCTTAGGATCAATTTCTCCCTAGCGCTATAGCTGCAAATTAAAACTGAAAAACAACTGAAGTATCATAAAATGCTATGCTTCTGAATACAGTCCCTTCACACAGCAGTAGGTCAAAACGGAACAGGCTTTCTGGGGCTGGGAAGTAGATTCCGTCCTGTAACGCGCCGTGGAGGAAGGTGTCTGTTGACATCGCCGGCGTCAGCATTACTGTTTTGCACTTTGAGATTAGTGATTTTTTTTAAATCACTTCCTAAGGTATTACCATTACTGTGCATTTCGACAATGTCTGTTGAGATATAATTACACCACCCACCCAAGTGACACGCTCATCTCTCAGGTTCAGGCAAAGAGTTCTCTATGAAGACTTTTTTGGGTTTTTTTTCCTAAAATAGATTCCCACGAAAATACTGTCATTTCCTTTGCTTTGTAACAATCACGTTTTGGTGTAGGTTGGATTGGGTCAGAGCAGTAAATCTAGGAAGAAATAGGTACTTCAAGTCCCCAAGCTTTTTGAGTTGCTGGCGTAGTACCCAGGATGACCATCACAGGGGAGAGTTCCCAGCGTGATTCAACGCTACCACTCCTAGCTCTGGAAATGAAGACAGGATTGGTTCCGTGCCTGGTAGCACCAGGATTCAATGCAATGTGATGTGTCTCAGTTCGCTGTCATATAAAACACTGAAAGAAGAATTTTTTTTTTTTTGAGACAGAGTCTCACTGTGTTGCCCAGGCTAGAGTGCCGTGGCATCAGCCTAGCTCACAGCAACCTCAAACTCCTGGGCTCAAGCGATCTTCCTGCCTCAGCCTCCCGAGTAGCTGGGACTACAGGCATGCACCACCATGCCCGGCTAATTTTTTTCTATATATTATTAGTTGGCCAATTAATTTCTTTCTATTTTTAGTAGAGACGGGGTCTCGCTATTGCTCAGGCTGGTTTCGAACTCCTGACCTTGAGCGATCCTCCTGCCTTGGCCTCCCAGAGTGCTAGGATTACAGGCGTGCGCCACCGTACCCGGCCTGAAAGAAGAAATTTATAAGGGAGTATGGAACAGAACTAAAAAAGGACACTCGGCTCATCAGCACCAGAGAGCTGGCTGAACTTCCCGATTCTCCCATTCTTCTTCAGTGTCTACCACCTGCAACCACGTCCCATCTTTTCATTTAATAACTGTCAACCCCCCAGACGGCTTTGCAAGGGAAAACCGCCAGTCTAACGAAGCACGGGTATAACGGAGTACGATTTACTTCCTGAGTTTTTTTTTTTTTTTTTTTTTTGAGACAGAGTCTCACTTTGTTGCCCAGGGCTAGAGTGAGTGCCGTGGCGTTAGCCTCGCTCACAGCAACCTCAAACTCCTGGGTTGAAGCGATCCTTCTGCCTCCGCCTCCCAAGTAGCTGGGACTACAGGCATGCGCCACCATGCCCGGCTAATTTTTTATATATATATAT
>CAUYRT010095683.1:0-15359 GCA_963574885.1 Lepilemur ruficaudatus
CACCATGCCCAGCTAATTTTTTTCTATATATTTTGAGTTAGAGGGTGGGAAATCCTCTAAAACTGATTTATGTGAATAGCTGTACAACTTGGTAAATTTACTAATAACCATTTAATTGTACACTTAAAATGGAGTAAAGACGATATGTAAATTACACTTCAATAAAGACAAAAAAATAGATTAAAAAAAAAAAACAGACTCCAGGGAAGAAATGGAAATTTTAAAAATAATTATCAGAGGCTGGACATGGTGGTTCAAGCCTGTAATCCTGTGCTCTGGCACTCTGGGAGGCCGAGGCAGGAGGATCGCTCAAGGTCAGGAGTTCAAGACCAGCCTGAGAAAGAGTGAGACCCCATCTCTACTAAAAAATAGAAAGAAATTAATTGGTCAACTAAAAAAAAAAAAAATATATATATATATATAATTAGCCGGGCATGGTGGCGCATGCCTCCCTCCCAGCTACTAGGGAGACTGAGGCAAAAGGATTGCTTGAACCCAGGAAATTGAGGTTGCTGTGAGCTAGGCTGATGCCACGGCACTCTAGCCCGGGCAACAGAGTGAGACTCTGTCTCAAAAAATAATAATAATAAAAATAAAAATAAAGTACGAAAAAAAAATAGAGAAGCTGATCCTAAAATTCACATGCAATTGCAAGGGAGCCCAAATAGCTAAAAAAAAAAGTCTTGAAAAAGACGAGCAAAGTTGAAAGAGTCACACTTCCCAATTTCAAAGCAGAGTTTCTGTTTGGAGTAATGAACATGTTTCATAACTACGCAGAGGTGATAGTTACACGACACTATGAATGGACTAAATGCCACTGAGTTGTGCACATTAAAACAGCTAATTTCATGTTATGTGAAATTTATCTCAATGAAAGAAATGATAAAGTATCAAATTATTTGCTAGCCTAATGTAAGAAAGGGAGGTTCACAAATATGTCACTAAATATTATAGGCATTGCTGGAAAATTTTTGTCCTAAAAACTGTCCCAATATGTTCTGAGAGATTTAGAAAATAGTAAGCATTTGTTCCCACATCCTTTTATAAAGGCAGAAACCTTAGGCGAGGTGGGTGAAGACTAATCCACTAAAAGTGCTAGAACTGCCGTCACCGAAAGTAAAAACATAACAGAGAAATGAAGAATGTTCCTCTGACAGCTTGAGTGGCATTGTGCTGCGGATCTGCTTGCCAACGACATGGTGGGAACAGTTAAAAATAGACACGAGGAAGGAATCATAACAAATGCTAGGCATATGTCGGTAATAAGATTAAAGTTGAATTATAAAAATAAGTTCTTTTCATGGCTTACACTAGTATTCTTTTCCTGTTGAAATAGGGATTAATGTTTTGCTTCATTTTATAAGAATTTTACTGGTTGTCAACTAAATATTTGGAGACAGACGGTGTCTTCTCTGGGCCTCAGTTTCCTCAACTGTAAGATGATAACTCTTCCAAGCATGTGGGGACGATAGCATGAGACTATTTATTAGTATATAAAGCAGACCGCCTGGCACAGAATAAACAGTTATGAAACATGAGCTCTCTCATTTAGAGGAAAATCCTTGATAGCCTAAAGCCATCTCAGTGAGATTTTTTGTTTAATATTTTTATCATCTTCTAGATTTTTATGGGGGCAAGGGGAGGAGGAGGACTCATTTTAAAAATAGGATTCTTTTAAGGAAGAATACCATGGAGCTTTGAAGCCAAATATGAGCCTTTTTCTGTGTTTTAAGCAATGAGCTAATGCTGACACTCCTTATAAAATTTTTTTATAGTTAAAGATTATCATAAAGGGTCATCTCTGAATAACCACATTCCTATTACTCTTCCTCATGGATATAATTTTCTAATTATTTAATCATCTAAGAAAACACAGGACTAAAATTGGGAATACAGAGTTTTGTGTTTTCTCTCTACCTAGCTTATGGGAGGGCTTTATGTCTGCGCTTGGTCTCCTTTCATTTGCATAATGACAGAAAAACTCCGCTATCCTGTAGGAGGACTGTGAGAACTGGTAGTTTTTCAGTCGTTTGAAGCTGAGGTTTATAAAGTGATTAAAGACATACGACAAACTTTCATCGTTCTGAAATGATTTGGTTAGTGGAAGTTAGTCAAGTTAGAATCCATCTTTTAAAATCAAGTAGGTAAATAGTCAACCTTAGGAGTATTATTAAAATCCAGATTGTTAACTCCAAAGGAATGTAAATATACTGATTTCAAACTCCCATAATAGTAATTTTTTATGTGCTGTGATACATGAAATTTCAAATTATTAATCTGTCAGCGATTCAAATTGCTTAAAAATAGATTGGTAAAAACATCTAAGATTGTAGTTTACTTTGCAGGTATTGAATTTTCATCCAATTATAACTATCTTTTTCTTAGAGAATAACTGTAACCTCTCTCTGTGGTGTTTTTCACCCAAAGAAACAGTGTGCTCATCCCCTTCTAGGGTCTTTGCAGAGAGACAGTACTATAGTTCTTAAAACACTGCATGTAGTGATCAAAACAGTATGTAACAGGCAGAAAGACAGACATCTAGACCAACGGGGTAGAATAGAGAGAGCCCCAAAAATAGACTCTTGAATATTGGGTTAAATAATTTTCAACATGAGAGCCAAGACTATGTAATGGGATGGAGGCCAATCTTGTCAACAAATGGTGTTGGGGAAACTGGGTGTCCCACCTACAAAAGAAGGAAGTTGGACTTTTAAGTGGCACAATATACAATCGTTAGCTGAAAATGGATCACAGATCAAAACGTTAAGATGTAAAACTATAAACTCTTAAAAGAAAACAAATGGGAAAAGCTTCATGACTTTGGATCTCGCAAAAGGCAGCATATATATATATATACACACACATGCTATGTAGTCAATATAAATTATATAAAACGGCTGTCCGGAAAGTATCCAGCCATTGTTAACATAATAAGAACATATTACATGGCTGGATACTTTCCAGACAGCATACACACACACACACACACACACACATGCACACACGTCTCAATTGATCTTCAAAATTCAAAACTTTGACACATCTAAGGACACTGACGCTTTTGTGACCAGAGGACTCTTTTCACTCCGTTCAGTGAAAAGGTAACCCATGGGATGAGAGAAATATTTGCAAATCGTATATATGCTAAAGATTATTATTCAGAATATATAAAGAACTCTTACAAGTCATAACAAAAAAAAAACAACCCAGTTAAAAAATGAGCAAAGGACTTGAATAGACATTCCTCTGAAGAAGATACACAAATGGTTCATAAGCATATGAAAACAAGCTGTAAACCACTAATCATTAGGGAAATGCAACTGAAAACCACAGTCAGATATCACCTCACACCTGTTAGGACTACTGTTATCAAAATAACAGAAAACAGCGAATGTTGGTGAGGGTATGGAAAAATTGAAACCCTGCGTACTGCTGGTGGGAACGTAAAATGGTGCGGCCCCGTGGAAAGGAGTAGTTCCTCAAATAATTAAAAATAGGATTCCCATAGGATCCAGCAACTCCACTTCTAGATGTATACTCAAAACAATTGAAAGCAAGGGCTTAACGAGATATTTGTACACCCATGTTCATAGCAGCATTATTCACAGTAGCCGAAATGTGGAAGCAACCTATCCATTCATCAATGGAGGAATGGATAGACCAAATGAGGTGTATACATATAATGGAATATACCCAACCTTAAAAAGGAGAGAAATCCCGATGCGTGCTATGACATGGATAGGAGGCTTGAAGACATTATGCTGAGTGAAATAAGCCGGACACAGAAGGACAAACACTGTATCATTCCACTCACATGAGAACCCGGAGTAGTCAGATTCACAGAGCCGGAAAGCAGAAAGGCGGTTGCCAGAGGTGAGGGAAGCGGGGCAGGGAGAGTCAGTGTTTCATGGGTACAGAGTTTCAGTTGGGGGCGATGAAAAGAGCCCTGGAGATGGCCGAGGGTGATGGTTGTACAGCATGATGAATGTACTTCATATCACTGAACGGTACCCTTAAAACTGGTTACGGTAGTAAATGTGTATTTTACCACAATAAAAAAGCACTGTGTCCACCCGAATAGGTTTATCACAATGCAAAAATGATGAACAGCCATAATCAACTGTAGCATATAGCTCAGGAATATTGTTTTTCTTAGGGAATCCAGGCAGGCAATCCACAGTCCTCTAGAACAGCACCGTTCAACACACACATAATGCAAACCGCTTATGAAATGATATCTGCGATTTAAAATTTGTCTGGAGCTGTACTAGCAGTCCATTCGGGCTGCTACAAGAAAAACGCCATAAACTGAGCTGCTTATAAACAACAAATATTTGTTTCTCACAGTTCTGGAGGCTGAGAGTTCCAAGATCAAGGTGCTGGCAGATCCAGTATCTATGGAGGGCCCACGTCCTGGGTTGCAGATGGCTATCTTCTTGCTGGGTCCCCAAGGCGACTCTCTGAAGCCTCTTTTACAAGGGCACCAATCCCACCCATGACGTTCTGCTCTCATGACTTGATCACCTCCCCAGAAGGTCCCACCCACTACCGTCACTTTTGAGGTTAGGATTTCAACACATGAATTTTGGAGGGACACGATCAGACCATAGCAGTAGTCATTTTTAAAAAGTAAAAAGAAACGTGAGGTCAATTTAATAATTTTAATAACAAAAATATTTCAGCAAAATACATTTTAAAGATATTTCAACTTGCAGTCAATATAAAATTGTTAATTTAATTGAGATAACTTTTGCAGTCTTTTTTGTGTACGTTGCTTTGGTTTAACTTTCTTTAAATAGGGCACTAGCCACCTTTGAAGTGCTCCATAGGCTCGTGGCTATTGAACTGGACAGCACAGCGTAAAGAGCTTGCTTTTCCTCCAGAGCAATTAATCTGCTGAGCTGAGAAACAGCACCCTACACAAGGCAGGCACAACTGAAGCTGTTCCAGTTTACCACTGTGATGGTGACTTATTTGAAAGTACTGCCTCAATTTGATACTACGACAAACCAACAACGTGAAGACTGGCTGCCATATGCAGAGATCCAGAGCATGCTTGTTTATGGACTTAAAAGAAAACCACAGAAAAGACAGTTTGCTTTGCTTTCTGGGACGTTTTGTTTATTTCTGGCTGGAGAGGCAAAGGGTAATCAAAGAGATACTGGATGGAGGAGAGAAATATTAAAATAGCGGGAAGGAGGTGGTGAAAGAGAAATTGACAGAGAGGCGTCTGTGTTTAGGAGAAAAATCTGATTTTTATCTTGAGACTTTTTAATCTTTACATCACCATACCCTAAGGCCAAAAAACCTTTCCCCCAGGAGGAATAGGAGAGGTTGAACATTTTATATGCCAAGTGCAAAAGGGCCACGTGGTATCCTTCCCACTGCCCTGCACAGTACACTCAATTGCACAGTATATGCAGAAAGGCAGGCAAAGAGTTACAATCAAACTCTGACTTCATTTATAGTGTAGTGACTGATTCATAAGAGGGTTGATGAGTCTGAAATGCTTTCTGTCTGGTGACGTCTAAATAGCTATGTTTGCATACATTTGCCTTAGTTTGATGAATCTTTAGTGCACATGGTACTAGGTACCTACGAACAGAAAGATGATGTTAAGAGGTGCCCTGCCAGCCAGTGTAGTGCAGAAGACAGACACTGTCATTTCCAGTTCTATTCAATCCAGTAAGTGCAATAAATCAATCAAGCAAGCAAGCAAGCAAGGAAAGGACTTCATTGGACGGTGAGCGTAAGCTTCTGGGACAGAGTTGAAAAAGAAAGTTGGAGTTAGCCAAGTGAAGTAGCAGGTATGTCCTTCCAGGTATAGGACAGAAGGACCATACATGAAACACTAAAATGTGCATAACTGCCCATCTATGAGCAAGAACTTCGAAAGTGCAACTTTGTACATCCAGAGGCATTAGCCATTTATTACCTGTGTGATTTACCACCTGTGTGCTAGTTAATTTCTCTATTCCAAAGGTACTCACCAATTAATTGGCTTTGGTGTTTACAGCAATTGAATGTGGTGATGTTGGAAGTTTAGTAACATTAAGCAACTCGTTTTATGCTTTAATTTGCATACATATATATGTGTCTATATGTAATGTGTGAAATGCAGTGCTGATTCTTTACATGAGTAATTAGATGGTAAATATGAGAACTGCAAATAGTTTTAATTAGAAGTTTTTAACAATATTTAATTCAACCTCAAACTATTAAGCAATTCAAAAGTAGAAGAGGTATAATAGAAAAAAAGGAAAAAACATTAAGTAAAAATGTGGTTCTATTTAAAAATTTTTACTTAAATAGTTCATATTATTTGGTTACAACTTATATTAACATTTTCATTTTAATAGGAAAATTTTAAGTTTTTGAAGAAAGATGTTTTGAAATTATATGCAAGACAATTTTTGTACTGTAATTTTTAGCTTATTTTACTTTTCTAGCGAAACATTTAAATTTTGTACATTCTACTTTTTAATCCTTTAAATCAAGTGTTGGCAAACTGTAGCTCACAATTTAAATGGTTTCAAAATCAGTTATCTAAATTTTCAGCTAAGTGGCTATAAAAATGCAATTTAAACTCAAAGTAGACTCAAGGAAATAATAAAGAGTGGAAATCAATACATTAGACAAGGACAAGTAATACAGAAAATCAAATCAAAATCTTTTAAACTATTAGCCAACTGAATATATAAATAAATATATAATATATTATATATAAATATATATTTTATATACAATATTTATATATTATAGATTATATATAAATATATATTTTATATATATATAAGGGCTATCCAGAAAGTATCCAGCCATGTACCCATTCTCATTATACTAACAATAGCTGGATACTTTCCAGACAGCCTGTATATATATATACACACACACACACACACACACACATACACACACACATACATATATACATATACATGAATAACACATCATGCACAAGTGGAGCTTATCTCAGAAAACATTCAAAAAATATATGACAACCCTCTAGTTATAGCAGATAAGAAAAAAGAAAAAAAAAACATTTTACCCCTATCAGAAACAAAAAAGGAGTCACAGTTATAGACTATAAATATAGAAGGGATAATAAGAAAATATTACAAACAACTTTATGCCAATAAAACTGACAATTTAAGTGAAATGGGTAAAATGTGTTGAAAGACACAAATAACTAAGAACCAACATGGGAAGAAACAGAAAACCTGAATAGCTCTGTATCTGTTTATGTAATTGGATCTTTAATAAAAAATCTTCCTACATAGAAAACCTCAAGCCCAGATGGTTTTACTGTTGCATTCTATCAAGTCTTTAAAGAATAAATAATATTAATTTAATGAAAAATGAAATAGAAAAGGAGATCCCTAGATATGATAAATTTCGAAATATTTTCCAGTTTTTCTTGTGATTCATAAGAAATCTTTTTCATGTAATTTGAAAGAACTTTTAAGTGATAAATTAAAAAAAAAAACCCACCTGGACACATTATAGTCAAACTGTTGAAAACCTAAGATAAAAAAGAAAAGACTTCACTTATAGAAGAACAAAAATAAGAATTACAGCAGATCTCTTGGAGGAGCTATGTGAGCCACAGCGATGTGTTTAAAGTACTGAAAGGCAAAAATAAACAAATAAAGATTTTTTCAGACAAAAGCTGAGAGGATCCATTGCCAGCAGCTCTGCACTATAAGACATGTTAAAGCAAATTCTTTTGTCAGAAGGAGTATGATTCTAGATGGAAATCTGCATGTACACACCAAAAATGAGTATGGTACTAGACATGGTAAAAATGATGGTAAATATAAAATATTTTAAATTTTTAATATCATTAAAAGATAACTGGTTAAAGTAAAAACATGTAATAAGGCCCTGTGAAGTTTATAATATATGCAGAAGTAAAATGTATAACAATAACACAACAGAAAGGACACACTGACAATATACTATTTATTTTATTTCATTTTTTAGAGATTGGGCCTTATTCTGTCCCCCAGGTTGGAGTGCAGTGGCATGATTATAGCTCACTGTAACCTTGACCTCCTGGGCTTGAATGATCCTTCTGGCTCAGCCTCCTGAATAGCTAGGGCTACAGGCACATGCCACCACATCTGGCTAATTTTTAAATTTTTTGTAGAGATGGGATCTCACTATGCTGCCCAGGCTGGTCTCAAACTCCTGGCCTCAAGTGATCCCCCCACCACGGCCTCCCAAGGTGCAGGGATTATGGGCGTGAGCCACCACACCTGGCAGGCAGTACACTATTTTAAGGTTCTTACACAATTGGTAAAATGGTATAATATTATTTGAATGCAAACTGTAATAAGTTAAAAATGTATATAATAAACCCCAGAGGCACCACTAAAAATTTTAAAATGAGATGTAACAAGCCAGTAGTAAAGATTAAAAAATCAAAATACTAAAACATACTCAAAACAAAGAACAGATGGGAATATGGAAGACAAATAGTGTACTATTAGATTTAAATCTAAGCTTATCAATAGTTAGGTTAATGTAAATAGACCAAATAACCCAGTTAAAAGCCAGAGATTGTCAGATTGGACAAAAAGGCAAAATACATCTGTTATATGCTGCCTACAAGAAACCTATCGTAAACATAAAGACATAGATTCAAAGTAAAATGATAGAGATGCACCATGTAAATATTAACCAAAAGAAAACTGAAACGGCTTTATTAATATCACAGTAGACTTTAGAACTCGGTATATTACCAGAAATAAAGACAAACTATGTCACGATTCAGGAGTCATTTCATGATAAAGCTATAATAATCCTAATAACAGATCTTCAAAATACATGAAGCAAAAATGAGAACTGGAAGTTAAAATACAAATTGACAATATTACTTGGAGATTCCAACATTCCTTTTTCATTAATTAATAGAATAAGTCGGCCAAAAACACCAGTAAGGACAGAGAAGACTTAAGAAACACTATAAGCAACTTCATCTCATTTGGGTTTATCTAACATTCCACCCAAAAATAGTTTCAGCTAAAAACAGGGGTTCCGTAACAAGGAGGTACGGGCAATTAGGAATCTCAGCTACTGATAACCTGGCTACTTTGAATGTGTAAATTCAAATGTGTTTCTTAATAAAGTGAGTTGCATTAGTTTATAGTCCTATGATACAAGAGCACATGTGTGTGTACGTTCCATAGAGAAAAAATTAAGATGGCTTGGCAAGAAAAAGCACAGGAGGTCAACACCTTTGCTTATGAACAGGATATTCCTGTCTAAAGACACGTTGGATCCATAGGAGAGTAAAAGATAGAATATGTCGGGTATTTTTCATAATCTATTGTCTGCCCATCCCTTCTTCTTCCAACTCTACTTTCAAGCTATACGGAATTTCTTCTCTCCTATCTTTGTATTTTCCTTCTGCCTGGAACAATTTTCCTGGCCTTTAAAATTTTCTCCCATAGTATTTTGCACTTGCTCTCATCATTCTTCATGTGGTCTTCTCTGCTCTGCTGTGTTCTTTAAGTACAGGAGCCGTACCTTGTTTCATGCTATTACGTGTATCACCCTGGATTGTAGCAGGTGCGCACACACACACAAAATGGCATGAATTAATAATTTCTCTGTTATTCATAACTGCTTGTGAGATCAGCCCTATTTCTAGTAAGTACATTGCTGTAGTCATCAGAGCATGCAAGCAAAGCAAATATTTAATCTGTTCCTCCAACCCACAACCCAGCCTTAACCTGTGTGGCAGAGTTCTTTGAAGTGTACCAGACAGATGACTGTGGTGCACTAAACAGGAGTCTTAGAGTTGGGGTTTAAAAGACAAAGTTGGGGTTGGGCTGGGCGCAGTGGCTCACGCCTATAATCCTAGCATTCTGGGAGGCTGAGGCGGGAGGATCACTTGAGGTCAGGAGTTCGAGACCAGCCTAAGCAAGAGCGAGACCCCATCTCTACTAAAAATAGAAAGAAATTAATTGGCCAACTAAAAATATATAGAAAAAATTAGCTGGGCATGGTGGTGCATGCCTGTAGTCCCAGCTACTCGGGAGGCTGAGGCAGGAGGATTGCCTGAGCCCAGGAGTTTGAGGTTGCTGTGAGCTAGGCTGATGCCATGGCACTCTAGCCTGGGCAATACAGCGAGACTATGTCTCCAAAAACAAACAAACAAACAAAAAATACATGTGGTTAAGTCCTGCCTCTGTAATTATTTGCTGTTCAGTCTTGGTTAAGTCAGTTTGTGCTACCTGTTCAAATCCACCCTCCTTTTCTCCCCAAGGCACGAAAGTGAGACTATTTCTCCATCTTGCACGTTTAGCCATATGACAGAATTCTAGCCAATAAAACATAAGTTGAAGTATACCACTTCCAAGTTTGGCCAATGAAACCTTCTGTGCCCTATCATCTATCACTACATGCATGCTAACTGTCGTGACACTGAAAGCCACATTGTAAAGATGGCAGCTAGCCCTCAAGTCTTGGCTCTGTTATAACAGAGATATCAGAGTCCAATGAAACAGCCACTTCGGATGGGGAACTCATACCCCAACATCATAGGAATACATTTCTGTCTAATCCATTAAATATTTAGGGTTATTTTCACAGCAGTTTGATTTACCCTAACTAACATAGGGAATAGTAATATCTACCCCACAGACAAAATAATGTATATAAATCCTTAACACAAACCCTGGCACTTCATGTGTAAACAAAGTATCAGTTGTTATAACAGAGTTTGGATGAGAAATAAATAAGATAGCAAATGAATGTGCTTTATAAACGAAAAAGTTCTGTGTAATATTAGATATTCCAGAGCTCTGTCTCCTGACTAGTTCTAAGAATTCATGGAACTGCCCTTCTAATGAAGTCTTTTCCCTGAAAGTGAAATTAGGCTTTTCCCTGGTCACCTGTACATACCCATACACCCAACCCTCTTATACTGGGGTTGCTTGCATCTTTATATGCTTTTAAATAACAATCTGTAATTCGGGGCATTCACTTTATAGCGCAAGTTTACGAAAAGCAAATGTGCAACGTCATGAAATGCATCATACCAAGTCAGGCCAGTGGCCAATACGGATATTGGGAATATGAAATGCTATTAATAATGTCAGAAATCCAGAACTGTGAGGTGAAAAATGACTTGCTAAGTAAAATGAGAAATCATAAATGTGTATCTATCCTAAAAAGCTCTGACTTTAAGGTCTTAAATGCAATCACATATCTGCAAGCAGGGCAGGAAGAATAAAGTAATTGCAACCATTGTTTCATCCACTTATAGGAAAAAAATCCTCTTTTAAATGTCTGGCTTCCTTAGCTAATGTTTCTTACCCACCCCAGTTCTCATTTCAGAGCATTAGTAATGCCCAGAATATGCCTGTCCATTACAAGGACTAATGAGCGCAAGGAAGCCAACATACAGCTTGAAGAAATTAGTCATCTGCATTTGAATGCCTCTGCTGACGATGGCACATCCATTACTGCCGGAGTCTCTTGCATCTGCGCAACTTTTAACATTAAATGAATTAGGCTTCACTTATCAAATTTTTGCTTTTATCTGTGGCTTTTAAATATTGCACAAGTCAAAGTACGTGAAAAACAAGAAAATCGACCATGATGGAAGGCATTCATAAATTTCCCAAGCCTTTTTATTCTGACATTGCTCCCTTTTATAGGAGTAACATTTTGTAACTTTTTATTTGAAATCTTTTACAAGCCAGGCAAGGGTCTGAATGAATACACTGTATTGTGTTAGTATTCAATACATTCTAGTTAAATTAGAGTGAGCTATAATAGAAGAATTAATGCAATGTTCTCATGGGAGTCATGATTAGGTAAATGTTGTCTTTGTATGTTAAAACTTGCAAAGTTATATGCTGTGTTTTAAGACACATGAAGACAGACCATTCATTCATTTATAAAACGAGTGTTTTCAAGCTCCAACTAAGCCATGCTCATGCTGGGGATACTAAGATGAAAAAGACAAAATCACTGTCCTCAAGGAACTCAGTCTAATGGTGGAGAGGAACATTAAAACAAAGAGTTCATATCGTAAGTTACATGAGATGAATATCCTATATCTCATTTGGCTGTAAGTATAAGCATTATTGAAATTTATTTTCAAAGTCGTTTTGGTATTCTGTGGTCTCTTTAAAAATCTGATGGAAGATAAAATTCTGCTTCCCAAATGGTCATAACTGAAAGCGAATGCACGCGTAATTAAGTATGCTATAAGAAATCAGACAGATGTCATGGGAAAACACTACGTTTCACCAAATCTGGCTATTTAAAAAGACTTTTTGGAATCAATGCTTCCTCTCTCTCTCCCTTTCTCCTCCCTTCCTCCTTTTCCTGTATTAATTGGCTTCTAAGTGCTCACTAACTAGACTGTAAGCCCCAAGTGGGCAGTGACCTGGTCTTTGTTGGCTGTGTTCAGCCAGTGGCACAAAATAGAAGTTTCATTCGTACTTTATTGAATGAATATTGAAAGAACCGGGAGGGCAACTTGCCAGACAGATTCTGAATGTGCCCCGGTCAGTAAATGTCATTCCTACCCACACAGAACTTGCAGACTAATCCAGCACTAGATTGAATGTTATCCCTGAGATTTCAATACACTCTCAAGGAAATTCAACAGTTTCATGAAACGAATAGGCCTAAAAGAATAATACTGTGAACAGATCATGGGGCTAAACTAGACTATAACTCCAAAACTTTAAATACAATTTCTTTTCCATTTTTCACATACACACATACATTTGCATATATACATATATATAACAGCACTGCTGATTGTTATAAATAAAAATTTATTTGACAAATCTTAGGGTGCTGGGGAGTCCCCTAACCATGACTAGGCAGCAGATAGAGCCCACCTCCCTTGCCTGCAGGCCCGCCTGGCCACATCCTAAGTCACAGGCTCCCAGGGGGACAGACTGCTGCTGTTCAGAAATGCCCCCCTTATAGAAATCGTTCTTACAAACCAATATGTCAATGCTTATGTGTAACAGTCAGTAACGTATAAATAAAAATGGCATTTAACGCCAAAGATTAGGAAAATCAATGATACTTTGGATATACCTATAACAAATCTTTAACCATACCAAGACCTGTTCTTTAAGCCCGGCTCACACCACTGTATGGTGGAGATAGGATTAAAATAGCTATGTTTATCTTAGAGAAGAATAAGTACTGTATCTCATAATAATTTAATATCTCATAGTAAAGTACAGAAGGCTGTTGGAGCCTGCCATAGTTACATTTTTGCATGTATACAAAACTGTTCCATTTTGTCACAAAAGAACATAGATGCCTGCAAAACTTGTTTTATAGAGATTTCCACTGTAGTAAAATTTGTTGCAGCGAGATGGATCCTCTAATATAAAAATGTGTCTTACTAGGAGTATCTGCATGGTCTGTTCTAAGTGACACATTCTTGCTATGGCCACTCCTCTGTTATCCAGAGCTCAGGTCTTAAGGAAGTGCTTATTTTGTGAGAAATGTGACACTGGGACTTCTCAACTCTATAGAAAAAGTCCATCTCTGCGAGGAAAGTGCTATTTAACAAAGATTAACACAGCCAGAAGTCATGAAGGAAAAACTTCAGGCTCAGGTTGGGTCAGTTTGGACCTCGCTGAAGAAGCCAGGTGCTGAGGATCCTTGGCTCATCGGCCCCATTTATTCTCTGGCACTTGGTTACCGGCAGAATCAAGGCCTTTAACTGCCCAGCGGATGCTTTTTGTAGACAATTGCTCTCTCGGGCCCGTCGAGAACCTTCCCTGATTTAATGCTTTCGCTGCAGCAACCCAGCCTGCCCGAGCCTCCTCTCTGAAGTTAGGGACCTGCCCTCGCCCGCCCGAGGCAGTTGGGGTCCCCGAGAAGTGGCTGGGGGCCCTGGGAGCTGAACTCGCCAGCCGAGAGAGGCACCTCCCGGGCGCCAGGCCTGGCTTTGGCGGCTTTGAAAACTTTCCAGCGCCTGTGCCACGGCGACGCGCAGCGGCTGGGTCGGAGCCCACGCGGCCGCGCCTCCTGCGAGGAACTTTTCGGCGCATCGGCTGCTTGTCACTCTCGCTTCCAGACGCGCCTCCCCTTGGCTGGCGCTCCCGGGACAGGCTCCCTCCGTCCCTCCCTCCCTCCGGGCGAGGACCTTCCCGGGCGCCCGCGGCTCCCGATCCCGCCGCGCCCGCTCCGCTCCGCCCGGCCGCCCCGCCGAGTAGGGCGCCCCTCTCCGCGGCCCCAGCCGCGCGCCCGCGCTGCCACCTCCCGGCCCCCGCGCGGCGCGCCTCGCCGCATGGCCCGGCCCCGTCCCGCGCGCTGAGAGCCGGGCAGCGCCTCGCCGATCCCGGGGCGCTGCGCCCGGAGACCGGGCCCGGGCCCCCGGCGGCACCCCGAGCCGAGCGGGGCGGGGGCGAGGAGGAGGAGGAGGGGACCCGCCGCCAGGGGCTGGCCGCGCGCTTGCAGCGGACTTTTCGCCAATGGTCCAAAGCGACATGTCCAAGTCGCCTCCCACAGCGGCGGCGGCGGTGGCGCAGGAGATCCAGATGGAGCTGCTGGAGACCGCGGCTCCCGCGGGGGCGCTCGGAGCCGCCGCACAGGTAGCGAGGGCGCCGCGCCTTCTCCTCCCTTTGTGAGCCGCGGGGCCGACCGTCGCCTCTCCCCGGCCCGTATCTCCGGCCTCGCGCCCCCTCCCGCCTGGGTCTCCGCCGCCGCCTCCTCCCCGCGCCGCTTGCCACCCTCTTCTCCCCTCCCGGCGCCGGGGACCCTGCCCCTTTGCGCCTTTCCCCGGCTCTTCTCCGGCTTCCATTTTTCTCTGCTTCCGAAAAGCCAGTGGGACAGGGCGGGGGAGACCTGCCGGGCTCCCGAGGCTTCCCCCCGGGCGGCCCCGGCCAGCCGTCCTCGCCTCTTCCCGGGAGAGGCACATGGAGAGACATGAACCAGGCGAGCGGACTGGACCTGCTCAAGATCGTGAGTCCGGGTGGGCGGGAGGGGGCTTCCCGCGGCGCGCGCTCCCACGCAGACCCTTCTGGCCGGGCTCCGGGCCGGGGTGGGCGTGGGGGGCGGGGGAGCGGGGACAGAGGTGGGCTTGGGGGCGTCCTGCCCGTGCTCGGTCTCTCCCCCCCCCCCCCCCCCCCCCCCCCCCCCCCCCCCGGGGGGGGGCCCCCCCCGCGCCCCCCCCCCCGCGGCGCGGGGGCCCCGCCCCGCCCCCTGGGGGGGGGGCCGGCGGGGGCCCCCGGCCGGGGGCGGGGGGGGGGGGGGGGGGGGGGGGGGGGGCAGAGACCGAGCACGGGCAGGACGCCCCCAAGCCCACCTCTGTCCCCGCTCCCCCGCCCCCCACGCCCACCCCGGCCCGGAGCCCGGCCAGAAGG
>CAUYRT010095685.1:0-12507 GCA_963574885.1 Lepilemur ruficaudatus
CCTTGCATGCTTTTACTACAGACTTCGGGTGTGCGTAGCTTAAAGAAGAGAAAATACAAAGTGAGCTCAACATATTTATAGGATGTAGAATTTGTTCACTGTGTATTCCCAGTCCTAAGAGAGGTACATGGCAATAAAAAAACCTGCAGAATTAAATAACAAAAAAGAAATAATTTCAAGGCCAGGTGCGGTGGCTCACACTTGTAATCCTAGCACTCTGGGCGGCAAAGCTGGGAGGTTGCTTGAGCTCAGGAGTTCGAGACCAGCCTGAGCAAGAGCGAGGCCTTGTCTCTACTAAAGATAGACAAAATTAGCCGGGCATGGTGGCACATGCCTGTAGTCCCAGCTACTCGGGAGGCTGAGGCAGAAGGATTGCTTGAGCCCAGGAGTTTCAGGTGGCTGTGAGCTAGGGTGACGCCACGGCACTCCAGCCCAGGCAATAGAGTGAGACTATCTCAAAAAAAGGAAAAAGAAAGAAAGAAAGAGGAAGAAAGGAAGGAAGGAAGGAAGGAAGGAAGGAAGGAAGGAAGGAAGGAAGGAAGGAAGGAAGGAAGGAAGGAAGGAAGGAAGGAAGGAAGGAAAGAAAAAGAAAGAATTTCAAAATAGAGATAATTACTTTTATTCCTTATACGTAGCTCATACCTTTTAATTAAGAGTAATAAAAGTATCCGTGTGGCTCTTAACTTCTAGACATTTATTATCTGAAGAAAATCCATATTCCATTAATATAGAAAAAAAGATACTAAAATAGATGCTTGATGGGCTAAGAAGATACAGAATCCCAATGAAATCTGGAGGCTGTTTTAACTTTTGGTACTTAACATTTTGCACAATCTACCCTATTTAGATTATTTCTTCGACCAGCTGTAACGCCAGTATTGTTCTACAAAATGACAATGCCAGACTGGCTGCCGATGACTTCAAGCTGAAGTAGGTGAAAAAAAAGTAATTAATTATAGCAATAAAGGTAAAAGTACTACCATTGGATTAAAGAACGTATCTTTTGCTTTGAAAATCAAAATGTTTTTATAAAGTTAGACTAAATCAATGAAGAAATTGAATTAAATATGCCCTTATAAAAAGAGCTATCATATATTTTTTTTTAATCTAGCAACATTTTATTTAACCATTAAGAACCTTGAATGAAAAAAAAATCAGCTCTGTAGAGATAACATTTCCAAAATGCAATTCACAAATAGGTAGCTATCTCAAACTTTTAACAGTTTGCCATTGCAAGAAGCTTCAGAAGTGTGTACAGAACATCCTATCTTTTAGCGTGTGGAATGTCTTACAAAGCTGTGCTTTGCCCCTGCCTATGATCACAACTCTTAATCGCCTTAATAACCTTGAAGGTACGAAAACGAGCTTGCCCTGCACCAGAGTGTTCAGGCCGACACCAACAATCTTCGCAGAGTGTTGGATGAGCTGACCCTCTGCATAACCGACTTGGAGATACAGTGCGAGACCCTCAGTGAGGAGCTGACATACCTCAAAAAAAATCACCAGGAGGTAAAGAAGCCTGCAGAGTGGCTTTGTACGGGGTCTGATTTCCTTCTTCGAGTCCACCGTCCATTTCATAGGAGGGTGTGAATATCAAACAAAATCCTCCTTTGAGTATTAATACCGACCCCTTTTCTAGGAAATGCAGGTCCTGCAATGTGCAGCTGGGGGGAATGTGAACGTGGAGATGAACGCAGCCCCGGGGGTGGACCTGACTGTTCTGCTGAGCAGCATGAGGGCTGAGTACGAGGACTTGGCTGAGCAGAACCGCAAAGACGCGGAAGCCTGGTTCAACGAGAAGGTAAGTCTATGGCAAATAACACACAGAGGGCTCGTACAGTAGACGATCAAACAGTCGCTAACCCTTCTGACGATTACCCTTCAGAGTGCAACGCTGCAACAACAGATTTTTGATGACGCAGGAGCAGCCACAGCGGCCAGAAATGAGCTGACGGAACTTAAACGCAATCTGCAAACCCTGGAAATAGAACTTCAGTCCCTCACGGCGACGGTATGTAGGAATCACCATTGAATTGAATATGTATGTGCGCCTGCATAAGTAAATACGTATGTAAAAATATGTATAACACTACGTATAATATATAACGACATCTATATAACTAAAAATATAAAATATATTAAATATCAAGAATTCTGTCCCTAAACATTTCTTCTCACTCACCAATCCCAAAACGTGAAAAAAAAAATGACTTTTTTCAATGGAGAGGAAATTTTTTTTAAATCCTGCTAATGTATATTTTCAGATGCAAATATTTAGACCTTGTACAAATATTTCTCTCTACCTTCAGAGCGTTTAAAATATGAACATGACATTTCTCTTGTGCCCATTCGTTCCTCTTTCAGAAACATTCCTATGAATGCTCCCTGGCTGAGATGGAAGGAAATTACTGTGATCAACTCCAGCAAATTCAGGACCAGATCGGAGCAATGGAAGAACAACTGCAACAGATTCGAACGGAAACAGAAGGCCAGAAGCTGGAGTATGAACAGCTTCTTGACGTCAAAATCTTTTTAGAAAAAGAAATTGAAATTTATTGCAACTTAATAGATGGAGAAGAAAGGTAAATATTAACTTGTGAAAAAAATTAGCATCACATTAACCAGGTTTTCTCACTGTGTAGGCATAGCGATATCATGCTCTAGAATTTCCTGCTCTAAAGATCATACTTACATATGTCCTCAGGAATGTCCACTATCCAACTGAATGAAATAAGGCAGAAACCTGAAAATCAAATTTCTAAGTATGTAAAGTATTCGTATGTATGGTAATATGAAGAACATTTTAGTATAGAATGTTCAACAATTCCAGTATGCCAATCCAAGGGGAAAATTGTCTTCTGTGATTTAGTGTTTAGGCATGCTTCTTATAACTCACTCTCTTTTATTAAGACTAGTTACCCCACGTGCACAGTGTAGTAAAGCAATGAAGGTATAGGAAGATTTAACTGGAGAGGCATCATAGTCAGTCAAATGGCAACAGCCCTGGGTGTGAATCACACACTGGGAGAATAAGAGCACATTGTTAAACCTTTTTAAAATCTAGTTTCCTCATTGGTAAAATGGTGCTAACACCAAAACCATACTCCGAACTACTCTTAACCATAGTGCTTCACTGGGTAGGTAAAATGCTTGTCACGGGGCTTACACACAAAAGTTACTCAGAAATCAGAGGCTGTTGCTACATGTTTGCCCATGGCTGCACCATGAAGAGGTGACATCCGCATACTCCAAGGCCAAGGCCAGCCCTCTGCAGCCTATTCCAGCAAGAACCTGGAACTGATGGCTCCCTCCCCCAAACAAATTACTTATTACGCCATTCATTTGACACTTAATTTATAGCACCTTTCACACCACGTTATAGATAACTTTTCACATGAGCATACTTTATTTTCAGCGTATAAACTGCTGTGTCTTAGCTCTATAACTTCTACCGCACGTAGCCCAGCTACACGGTGGGCAGTCCACACATGCCATTGGCCAGTCGAATTCAAAGTCAGAATGAGAACTTGGGTCCCCATGTTGCTAAATGAAAGGGATAATATCTGATCATGAGGAGATTTCTGATCATAAACATCCATTTAATCTCTTCTTTTACTATGGAAAGCTTACTAATAGCCTTTAAACGTAAGAGGAATTTGAATCTTATTGAAACTAAACCCCCCAAATTTTTATTCCCAACACAGAGTTATTTAGGACCTCCCTGAGGAAAGAAAAAATGCAATAATTTACAATTCTCTTCACAGAAAATGCAAATCCACATGTTATGAATCAAAAGGCTGCAAGCCTGCAAATTCTGGAAATCAAGTCAAAGGTACAGAAAATTTTCTACTTAGTGAAACTCTTTTAAGCTCCAGCAGTTGTAGTAAATCAGTCACTTAATTGTTAACCAAAGGAAATTTATTTTTAAGCTTAGCTCTAGTGGATGGAAGGGATGAGGTGTCCTGATGACAATCCTTAATGTTTGCTATTTTCTATTCCTGTAGAACAGATGTGGTCAAATTATAAAATTACTGAAATGAGGAATCAATCCCCCAACATCTTTCTTACCTAGAATGTATTATTTTTCAAAAATTTCAATGATTTTATAAGAGAACTACTTTATTTTAAACCACAAAAATAGAACAAGCTGGTATTTAAAAGAATATGACATTCCGTGCAGCCCGCCTACACTTGCCTGATACTTAGGTTGTTTTAATCCATGTTTCTCTTACATTTTCAAACACCTGTTGCTCTAAAAACAGTGGTAAATGTAAGAAAGATCGTCTAGGGTCTTGCTAAGCATTGACTTCAAACACACGCATATCAATTTACTGCAAGTTTGCAATAACCATTTTTAAAAAGCAAACCTGTCATGACTAAATACCTTTCAGCCTGCTAAGCATGACCACTAAAAAATTATTTATTTTATTTTAGACTCAACAGAAGAAACCGTTGTCAAAACGGTGGTTGAAGAACTAGATCAACTTGGCAATGTCCTTTCACTGAGAGTCCACTCGGTTGAAGAAAAATCCTCTAAAATAAGCAACATTACAGTGGAGCAACGAGTACCTTCCAAAGACCATACTGAAAAAAAACTTCTTTGAAAAAAACAAAACAAAAAAAAAGGCTGCCTTTCCAAAATCCCACTGGTCAGATAACTCAAGGGTGTTATTCATTTCTGTTATTAAAAATAAAAATGCTAGAATTCATTTTCCCTCTCTTCCTTTTCTCATGTTCTTTGCATGTAATCCTTTTCAGGAGAAGGGAAAATCTTGCTCTGTCCCTAATTTTTGTTTTTATTTTGGAGGCTTTTTTTTTGCCACCTTATTAAAAATTCTTTTGTTGCAAGTTATTTCATAAATCTGGTTCTGTTTATTTCCACAGTTGATCCCAATGTGACAATACTAAGGACACGCTAATAAAATAATATACTTCACAATCACATTTATGTCAAGCAATAACAGAATAACCTGGAAAGAGCCTTAATCTCTGGTCCCAAATCTGTCCTTGATTAACTATGTAAATAACTTGATCTCCTTGGGTTTGAGCTTCCATGGATATAAAAGAAGAAGATTATATTCATTGATCATTAGGATTTGTTCACCCTTGCAATGTCTAGCGTGCATGGATGATCAGCAAATGCTGGTTTGTTGAATCTGAATCTGGATAGCTCTTTTTCCATTCTGCAGCCTATGCATCTCTCTGTCTCTACCATGCTGATGACTGAGCAAATTTAGAACTGCACTACTCAAGCCTGGGGGAGGTTCTAAACCTTGCTCATATCCTCCTGCATACAAGATTCTGCCTGACATCCTTACCAAATTATTTTGGAAAGTGTTAGCTGGGGTTGGATAGCAGCAAGGTTCTAAGCTAAAGAGGTTTTGTCATTTGGGGTGAAACAAGGCAGGGAGTTCTGTAATAATCTTTTCAAAACACAATAGTATAAAATTATAAATCAATGACAGGAAGAATTTTAGAAAGTTCACAAATATGTGAAAATGAATTAACGTGCTCCTAAACAACCAATGAGTCAAAGAAGAGATCAAAAGAGAAATCAAAAATGTCTTGAGACAAATGAAAATAGAAACACAACATAACAAAACTTACGAGATGCAGCAAAAGCACTTCTAAAAGCGAAGTTTATAGCAATAAATGCCGACATTAAAAAAGAAGAAAAATCTTAAACCACTATTATACCTCAAGGAACTAGAAAAAAAGAAGAAACTAAGCTCAAAATCAGTATAAAGAGGAAATAACAAAGATTACGCAGAAATAAGTGAAACTATAAAACACTGATGAAGAAACTGCAGAAGGCACAAATAAATGGAAAAATATCCCATGTTGGTGGGTTGGAAGAATTAATATTATTAAAATGCCCATACTATCCTAAGTGATTTACAGATTAAATGCAATCTCTATCAAAATTCCAATGACATTTTTAACATACATAGAAGAAAACATTCTAAAATTCATACGGAACCTGAAAGGCCCTGAAAAGATCACCAAAGTAATGAACAAAAGGAACAAAGTTGGAGGCATCACATTATGGGGTCTCAAATCTTCTACAAATACATAGTTACCAAAACATCATAATAATGGCACAAAAATCAACATACAGACCAATTGAACAGAACTGACAGCCTAGAAATAAATCCATACATTTACAGTCAATTGATTTTCAAATAAAGGTGCCAAAAACACACAATGAGGAAAGGGCAATCTCTTTAATAAATGATGTTGAGAAAACTAGATATCCACATTCAGAAGAATGAAATTGGAACTTTTATCTCACGCCCTATTCAAAAATCAACTCAAAATGTATTAAACTTGATGTTTTTCAGAAAAACATTTTAAAACATGAATATCTATCTTACATTTTAATAATCCATCTGAAAAAGAAAAAAAATCTGTTCTCAGTGCATCACACTCAAAGTCTGTTACTTCTTAGTTTGAGTTAAGTGCCAAAGAACACCATTCTTTAAAAATAAATAAAGCAGCCTTCTGCTACACGAGGACATAGCAAAAAGACAGCTGTCTATGAATCAGGTAGCAGACCCTCACCAGACACCAAATCCGCCAGCACCTTGATCACAGACTTCCCAGTCTCCAGCACTATGAGAGAAAAATATTCTGTTTCTAAGCCCAAACAAAGGTAAATAAAAAAAATAAAAAGTAAAAAGAAATGTATTAAACACTTAAACATAAGACCTGAAACTGTAAAACTACTACAAGAAAACATAGAGGGAAAACTTCTTGACATTGATCTGGGCAAAGGTTTTTTTTCTATGACCCCAAAAACATAGGCAATAAAAAGAAAAATAGACAAATTGGATTATATTAAACTAAAAAGCTTCTGCACAGCAAAGGAAACAATTAACAGAGTAAAGAGACACCCCACAGATTGGGTGACAATATTGTGAAGCATATATCTGACAAAGGGTTAATATCAAAAATATGTAACTCAACTCAGTAACAAACAAAAAACAAGTAACCCCATTTAAAAGACATCTCTCAAAAGAATACATACAATTGGCCCACAGGTATATGAAAAAATGTTCAACATCACTAATCATCAGTGAAACACAAATTAAAGCCACAATGAGATATCACCTCAGTTAGAATGGCTATTAGGAAAAACATAAGAGATAACAAGTGTTAGTGAGGATGTGGAGAAAGAGAACCACTGTACGCTGTTAGTGGGGATGTAGTAGAGCCATTATGGTAAACAGTAGAGAGGTTCCTCAAAAAATTAAAAACAGAACTACCATATGACCCACCAATCCTACTACTGAGTATACATAGCCAAAGGAAATGAAACCAGTATGTCAAGGAGATATCTGAAATCCCATGCTCACTGCAGCATTATTCACGATAGCCAAGATGGGGAGTCAACCTAAGTGTCCATCAACAGATGAATGGATAAAGAAAATATGGTACACATACACAATGGAATACTATTCAGCCTTTAAAAAAGAAGGAAATTCTGTCATTTGCAACAATATGAATGAACCTGTTCAATGAAATATGGATGAACTTGTTGGATGAAATACTGTGAACCATCCATCTGATAAAAGGTTAATATCCAAAATACATAAGAAACTCAAACAATTCAATAACAAGAAAACAATGTGATTTAAAAGGCATCTTTCAAAAGAAGACATACAAATGGCCAGCAGGTATATGAAAAAATGCTCAACATTACCAATCATGGGGCACATGAACCGGAGAGATGTTGGTCAAAGGATACAAAATTCCAGTTAGACAGGAGATCTACTGTAGCATATGGTGACTATAGTTAATAACAGTGCATTGTACCCATGAAAATTGCTAAGGGAGTAGATTTTAAATGTTCTCATCACAAAATAAATGTGGGGTAATGGATATGTTAATTAGCTTGATTTAGGCATTCCGCAACATATACACATAGCAAAACATCATGTCGTACACCATAAATACATACAATTTTTATTTTCCAGTTTTTAAAATGTCCATACTATTTAAGTTTGTCAATAAATATACATAAATCCACACCCAGTAAATACCTTACTGATGACTTTCACCTGAGCTAAACCACAATGACGTAAAGACAGAGGAAATAGTTCCTTCCAGGTTTGCTTCAAATTTTGCAGGGTCAGGAAGTACGTTAATGTCCTTCCAATCTCCCACAAAAACATAACAGCCATTAGGAGTGTGCTTCTAATTACCAAAATGGATAAGAGAAGACAACTATCCCCAGTCATAAGTAAATGTCAACAAAATATGATGTGCATGTCAGCAAAAATGGAAGTTAACTTCTCATCGGAAACAGTGGCTAGAGGAATTTAAAAACATTACAAAAAAAAAAAAATCTGGTGATTGAAAAACCAAGTTGGGAAAACAATGGTTACAGTTCTATTCTCTATTTATGTGGAAAGAATTCTGAAAATAAAAGCAGAAAAAGTCTCAGAAACATCAAAAAACCTGCTTTAACATACTGTCCCAAAACCATGGTGCCAAATTTTTATCTTATAATGGGCTGATGAGGTTATCTTCTAAGGATGGAAATGAAGAATGACTCACTTGCAATTTTAAACTGTAGTAATGAACCTGACTGCGCTCCACCTAGACCCATTTCTCAGATAACCACCAACCCGAGGGCAACTGCCCTCCTACAGAAATGAGCCTAGCAAAGTTAGTTACTAATTAGGAAAAATCATCCAATTACAATAACTTGCTGAGGCTGGCAAGCCGTGCTTTCCTGTGTAGGCAGAATTTCATCCAGAACACATTTGGGAATTGACTATAAAAAGGCAAACAAAACAGTGGAGACGAGAAGGCACTCCATTCTGGCTCTCAAGAATACAGTTCTGCAACGTGCTCGCCCTGACACGATGTCTCTCCGACTTTCCAGTGGATCCAGGAGGTCCTGTCCCCGTCCCACCACAGGATCACTCAGGCTCTCTGGTGGAGGAGCCAGCTTTGGGGCTGGAAATGCTTGTGGCATTCCGGGCATTGGTAGTGGCTTCTCTTGTGCCTTCGGCAGCAGCACGTCAGGAGGAAATGCAGGGGGAGGCAATTCCTGTGCTGGCTTTACGGTGAATGAGGGGGGCCTCCTCTCCGGCAACGAGAAGGTGACTATGCAGAACCTCAACGACCGCCTGGCGTCCTACCTGGATAATGTTCGAGCACTGGAGGAGGCCAACGCAGACCTAGAGCAGAAGATCAAGGGCTGGTATGAGCAATTTGGGCCTGGCTCTTGCCGTGGTCTCGATCACGACTACAGCAGATATTTCCCAATAATCGATGATCTTAAAGCTCAGGTAAGAAATTATACTTCGCAATCATTGTGATGTACTTTTCATTACAAATTTTCTTTTTGTTTACTACAGTCTAAAAACACTGATCATTCTTGCGATTTCTTAAAGGGAATTTCAATTTAGCACTGGAAATAAGCATTAAGTAAATGCAGCGGGTTAACATCATGATAAAAATGTCACTTATTAACTACATGAATTCTGATTATTTTCACTTCCTGATCTAAAAGAAAACCACTTTTTGTTTTTTACTGGTTGTGACCTATTGTCTTTAAAAAGTCGAACTCGTCATTTCCAGATCATAGCTGCCACCACCAGCAATGCTAATGCTGTCCTGCAAATCGATAACGCCAGGCTCACAGCAGATGATTTCAGACTCAAGTAAGTAGACTTCCGGAGTGGAAAGAATTCATGGCAATCAAGGCAAAGCATTAAATCAAATTTATTTGTAATGCCTACATTAAATATAACCAACTCCTTCCAAAACTGCAAAGCACTTAGGTTTAACATAAATAGAATGTTATTACTTTTTTTATATTTTGGCTATTAAAGTGTGAACTGCTGCAACACAAGTGCCCAATGCCCAGTTCTTTTTCTGTCAAGTACTTGAAAATAAAAATAATAATTATTATACGACAAACTCTGAAAATGTCTCTTGTGGCTGAATCTTCAAAATTCCAGAATTCTAGCATTTATCATTGGTGGCGATGCATCCACCCATGTGACAAATCAGAAAATCATTCACACTCTCTAAGGTATGAAAACGAGCTGGCTCTTCACCAGAGTGTAGAGGCTGATGTGAACGGATTACGCAGAGTTTTGGATGAAATAACCCTGTGCAGAACAGATCTGGAGATTCAGTACGAAACCCTGAGTGAGGAGATGACTTACCTCAAAAAGAACCATAAGGAGGTAAGAGCGGACCCTCTACACACCTACATTTTGCTATCACTCTGCAGCCATTGTCCACCTCATGGGAGATAATGTACTTAACCTCCTACACAAGAAGTTGGTGCTGAAGATTCATTGTCAGACAGACATGAGAGCTTAGTTGTCTTTACGAGAGTAGAATCGTTTGTGCAGATCCACCCTTGCTCTCTCACCAAGTTTCCCGTGGGAAGAGAAATCATGTTTTCCAGACCAATCAGGGTTATAAGAGCAGTATTTGGCTGTGTAATTATAACTATGTTAAAATGGTCCACTTAGGAGATCACATCTAATTAGATAAAATAAATATACTTTAAAGACATTCTAAGAAAACTAGATCTAAATTTCTATCGAACAGTGGCAGATTTAAAACACTAAACCATTTACTTTATACACACGTTAAGCATACATACTTAACATTATTACGCATTCTTAATAGGTATGGCTATAAAAATAACAAGACTGAAATTAAACTGTTATACCAGAATTTATACTTCTCAGCAAATAGTATACTTCCAAAGTGGTCACTGTTGGAAGCTAGGTTCAAAATCGGATCATGCAGTCATTACATCTTTGGGATTGCTGTCAGAGCCACTGTTCTCTAAAAAGGAAAAAAACTTTGCCCTTTGAAAAGGAATTTGATATTTTTAAATGGTCAAAAGACTTCCAAGGTCAAGCCAAATGCTTAAAGCAGAAGATATGCTAAGAATGCTACTTGATTAGTCATGAGGCTACCTTATAACTACTTGAGTAACAACATTTCTTTGGCTAAATGAAGTCAAGTATAGTAGTAGTTCAATGGTAGTTCAATAAATTTTTGATGAATGAAACTGATTTTTTCAATGTTTCACAGACAAACCCATATATACCTTTTTTACCTTTTTCTTCTCGAACTGGGAAAGTTTTCACTAAATTATCAGAAGTAAAAACCACATCTGGAGATAGAGTAGGTATAGGGTCCACCAATGAGGCAAGCAAGCATGCTACAATAGCATGGGGATTTGCTGCAGGAAGGAAAGAAAGCTTTCCTTACCTTCATTAAGACCAATCCATGGATGGGGAGGAGGGTTCCTGCAGCAGAAACATAAGCTGATCTATGATATTCCAATTTACACAGCCTTAGCAGTGATGCCTGCCACCCACAATCTTGGAACTGACTCACTGCATTCTAACAGCTCAGACAAAGCAATGTATAGACTTTGACTGCAAAATAGATTCCAGCTTCCAGGATGATAATAATCAGAATAACCAGCATTTGTTTAGCATTTTTTTTATGCCAGGCAGTATTCCTAAGTCTTTTTATTATTAGCTCTTTCACTTCTTTTAACAACCCAGGGAAGGATTTTTAACTATCCTCAATTTTCAGATAAGTAAATTGAAACTTAGAGAGGTTACACAACCTTCCAAACACACCCAGCCACTGCAAGGCAAGACCAAAATTCACACAGAGATGTGTCTGATACTAAAGTCCAACAGGACACTATATGGTCCCTGTATTAGCTCAATACAAAGCTAGAATTCTTCAGGGGATGGTGTTCTTCCCTGGGGGTACACACACACACACACACACACACACACACACACACACATTTACTTATTTATAATCATTTCAATTGTTCAGAATTATTCAAACTCAGCCCTTCAACCACGTTCATGCCGTCTGTGTTCAGGATATAGCAGATTTGAGAACACACCAAAGCTGGCCTCTGGCAGAATGTAGACCAGTCCACAAAGGTGGAGACATTTACCCTATGAAGGAGTACAATAAGAGATGGGGGATAATTCATTTTAAATATTTTTTAAAACTTTCATTTGGAAAAGGAATTAAGACTTGTTCTGGGTAGCGTTGAACTGCAACAGACGAGTTGAAGACACAGGAGCAGGAGTCAGGCTCACCATAGGAAGCGCTCTGAACAATTCAAACTCTTCCAGAAAGAAACAGGCTGCTTCACGAGGTAGTGAGTTCACCGTCTTTGGGAGTTAAGTAACTAGACAGGAAATATAAAATGTAGGGGGAGGGGTCACCGCACAGCTTGCTGGGGGAGGGGAGACTCTAAGAACCCTTCCAAAGCTAAGCTCCCAGACTTTCTGTGAGGTTCCTGCACCGCTGAGCTGACCACGTCTCTGCCTGCAGGAGATGCAAGTCCTGCAGTGCGCGGCCGGCGGCAACGTGAACGTGGAGATGAACGCGGCCCCCGGGGTGGACCTCACCGTCCTGCTGAACAACATGCGCGCCGAGTACGAGGCCCTCGCAGAGCAGAACCGCAGGGACGCGGAGGCCTGGTTC
>CAUYRT010095686.1:0-94332 GCA_963574885.1 Lepilemur ruficaudatus
GCATTCAGTGGGACTTTCTTTTGAATCCCAGCTGACCCCATCTCAGGATGGTTTGGAGCATACCCTTGGAACTCCCCTGTAGCTGCTTTTGGGGCAACTCTAGCTGTGGGTTCCCTAGACAAAATAGGACATTGAGGCCAATGCTGAAGGCAGAAAAGGATCCAGTTGTAGGGCAGAGAATTCTATAACTTTCAGAGCTTGCAGAATCCTAGAGACATCCAGCCCAATGTTCTCCTTTGATAGAGAAGAAAACTGAGACCCAAAGGAAGGGCAGTGATTTGCCCAAGGTCTCAGAGTGAGTCAGTGGAGTCAGATTTCGAAGTAGAGGAAAAGGTTAGTTAGGCAGGCAGAGTTAAGGATTCAATCTGTTGTCTTAGCTCACAACTATAAGTCATGAGGCCAAGATTAAGGCCTCTGTTAAATGAAATGTTACCATGTAAGACATGAGCCTTGCCTGTAAGAACTTTGCAGCTTAATTGGGAGAACAAAATAATAAGTGAATGGTCACCTGGGCACCAACATGGGGCACAGAAAAAGCTCTACCTAGAAGTAAGGAAGCTTAGTTTTGGGGTCCATTCTTTTAGTACCAGGCTCTGTGACCTAAAGCAACTTCCTTCTCCTCTCTGAGCCTTACCTTCCGGATACGTAAAATGAAGGTGAATGGCAGAGATGATTCCCTGGGAGTGCTTCCTGTTCTAAAATTCTGAGTCTATAATTAATTAAGAGATCAACTGCGAAGAAAAGACATCCAGACAAGGGCACCAAGACTTCAATGGAGCAAAGCACTTAGGGGTAATACTATGGCAGCTGGAATAGGGGCAAAATCAGCAGAGGGAAGGCTTCTTGAAGGAGATGAGCTTGAAGAATAGTCTGATGATGGATGGGTGGAGGAGCTGGCATTTACAGCATGGTGCACTTCCAAGACAGGTGTTTTCCCAAAGTCTTCCAGTATCAACTTGGGAACTATTTTAAATGTTTGGGAAAATGGTCCAAATGTATGGTTCCTTTTGTGAGTGGGAAATTCGACTCACTCGATGTGGTCCCTGCTGACACAAGTAGTGTTTCATACTAACACAGAATTAAGAATAGGGTCTAATCCAGCACAGGGTCTCATTTCAGGGCAAAGTGGTCAGGGTCCCAGCAGAGCAAGGATCACAGGCCAGAGCCCTGAGCATCGCTGCTCTCCATGGGCTTTGCCTGGAAGAATCTATGTTCCTAAGGCCTTTAAATCAGAAGTGGCTTCCAAAACACCATTTTTATAAAGAATCATTTAGGAAGTTTCATTTTGAATATTCTTTTAAAAAACAAGAATTTTGAGTAAAGTTTAAGGCAAGATAATTTCCACTTTAAGCTACTGGCTAACTGTACAATCAGAGGGATAGTTCCACCCACAGTGCTGCAGAAGGAGTACGGGACAGAAAGGCAGATGGTCCAGCTTCTACATTTTGTTCTGCTACAGAACGGCGGTGGATCCCTGGGCATGCCCCTTGATCTTTCTGTACCTGTTTCCTCGTCATTGCATTTGCTCAGCCCACACATCCCTGCTTGGTAATTCCTCTTCCTTCTTTCAAATCCAGATCAAATGCCACCTCCTCAGAAAAGCCTTCTGGATATTTTAAACAGGCTAAGTTACTCCCAGGATGCTTTTCCCCTCATCCCTATTAAAGAATCACATAGTCTACTTTGTTGACTGCGAACTCCTTAAGGACAGAAACTGTGTTTATTCATTTATGTATTTGCTCTGGTGTTCAATTCAGAGCAAGGTTTCAATAAATAGTTGTTGCTATCACTCAAGGAATCCAACTAGATGATCTCAGAGATCCCTCCCAGATCTAAAATTGTATGGTTCAGTCCTTCTCAAACCCAAAGGCAGAAAATATGTCTCCTAATAAAATTACTATAATTACCAGTTACATTTTTAACAGGATAAAGTGCAGATAAGTGTTAAATACTTTTCAGATTCTGATTGATGAAGTCTGCAAGGTGCAAACCTGTTTATCATCTGCCAAAAAGCCTCCACAGTGACAAAGTGAGGACAGCATGTTTTTGTGACTGAGTCTAGTGTTGTCTGCTAAATCTGACAGAATAGAAGCCTGTTTGCTATAAAACTTGCCCCAGGCTGTTGGTGTCAGAGAAGGCAGAAGTTTTAGGAGACATGAAGTAATTTTAAGATGGCAACAAGGTAATGGAAGGGAGACGTATGCAGAATATTTTATTTTGATAGGATGCTTATGTGTATAGTTTTTTTCTTCCACTTGGAGGGATTTCAACAATTTGGGGGTCCATGTGAGATCTCACAAATAATGAGTCTTCATTGACCAGCTATCTCTATGCTAAACTTCAAGGCAGAAGTGACATTCATTGGCTTGGAAACAGTGTGAACTTACTGCATAAATACATTGTACGTTCTCAACTAGTGTTTGGTGAATTTTTTCCCCTGACAATCTCTCCTGCTTTGCTCATGTTCATACTGTAGCTGCCTTCATTTAGCAGAAGGAGTACCTTTAGATCTGCTTGGATTCAAATTAAAAATTCAGCTGTCTGTGAATAACTGATTTTCATAATTGGGTATATGGCATGTGGGAAAACAGGGGCCTTTCCTCTAGCTTTTGTTTTTCTATCTCAGCAGTGGGCCCTAGTAAGAAATTTGATTTTCAGGAACTTGTTTTTCCTTCCATCAGTGTTAGAATGCAGAGTTTAAATGTTTCCTTAGCTCATTCTCTGGACATGTGTTGTAAGTGGGCATGTTCTCTGGAGGTTGAACAAAATATCAGTCAGAACACAAAGGGGCAACTGCAGAGGGAAGAAAAGACAACAACCATTCTTCTCGGAGGAGACGCGGGAGTCAGGCAACCAGGGAACCCAATGCAGTGCCCAGTTTGCCTGGTTACTACTCTTTTTCAAAAACAAATCATTAGCATTGTTGTGACAAGGTGAAAGATGATCACAGTTGATAAACAAGTCCTCCTGAGTCTGGGGTTGATGTCTGGAAAAGCCTGCCTTCATTTGCTACCTCTGGTTTTCTTTTTTGAAATCCTGAAGCATCATTTTGTAGGAGACAAGGAGAGACCACGGAATAAAATCCTGTTTGGAGGAGGACTGCGCGGGGAGCCCAGCTGCCTATGGCACTCCTGTTTCACCGGGGCAGTGATCCTGAAAAAGAGAGGGTAGCTTCTCCTCCATCAGCTCACCATGGCATGGGTACACCTACCTCTTGCCCTGGTCTGAGCAGGCAAACCTCTGTGGTCATGGGAGCTTGATGTTGGACCCCAGCAGCAAAGACAAAAGGAACGAGCTGTGTGAGCGAGGTCAGGGCCCACTCACCAATCTCAGTCTCTCCTTTCTGCTCATCTTGCATTTATCCCTCCCTGCCAGACCTCCTCTATGTCTTGTTCCCCTGTGATGTATCCAAGCTAATAGAACCCTGCATTTACTTCTGACACCTCCTTCCTCTATTTCTGTTGTCTCTCCTTAAATTGTAAAAGTGGATGTCAGGAACTCTTTGGAATACCGGGTTGAAGTACCAAGGTCTACCTATTACCTAACAACCTTCTCATGCTTCCTCCTGGCTGCTCTGTAAGGATAGATGATGATGCTACAGGCAAGAAGAAACTTCGATTCCGGGACAGCCAATTGGATATAGCACCCTGACTGCAGCTAGTGAAATTTATACTTTAGGTTACATCTATTACATCTTCTTTGTTCCTAAAATAGAAGGATTGGGCTTATTATTAGTAACCAAAAGAAGAGATGAAAACAAACTAGATAGCATAGCTGGGGTTTAATTCTACAGCAACTCAAGGGTGAAGGAATAGTCCAAGAGACCCTCTCATTCCCTCAAATGGAACTGTAAAAGGCATATCATATATTCTAATTTAATTTTTATAATAATTATGAGAAATGGGTACCTTTGCTACCATTTTGTAGCCCCAGATGGAGACTGGGAGATGAAGTCACTTTCTCAAGGTCATACAGCTGAGAAGGGTGAGTCTTGTGTATGTTTTATATGCAGCTAAAGTTTGTGGCATATGGCCTGGACCAAAGTATGGGCTTTGGAGCCAGGCTAACTAGATGCCTTTGGATAAGTCATCTCTATACATCATTTTCCTCATCAGTGAAATGCGATTAATAATAAAATAATAACACCCACCTCAGAGAGTTATTTTGAAAACCAAATAGGGTAACGCTGTGTGCAAAAAGGTTGGTCTAGGACCTGGCAGAATTGGTATTTTGGTTTTAAAGAAGGGCCACACATGCCTTCCATTTGTGAGCTAAAACAACATTCTGACTTGGTCTAATGAATCCAAACAAGGAAATGTGGGATTCTGAGGGTAAACATATACACACACCCCCACATACAACACACATAGAAACTCCCCATGGTAAAAACAGGAAGGCAAACAAGCAATGCTTCTGAATGTGAAGAAGGCAGGGTGTTTGGGTAAATTTCCTCCTGGGGGAAAGCACTGTCAAAGCAAATTAAACCTGTTGTCTCCCAGAAGCACAAACACAGGCAGACTCATGCCAACATCTGAAAGAACTTTTCTCCCTGTGCACTCTAGATTGGCACTGGGTAGGTGCCAGGTGCTGGAAAGCTGTTCCATGGCCTGTGACGTGTCAGTCCCTGTAGGTGTCCCAGCTTTTTCTGCAGATTGATGGAATTCAAAGGCTTTCGGTCTGCAACAGTCTAGGTCAATGCAATGACAAAAATTTGACAAAGCCCCTGACAGCCTGGGCTTAAAGCCAGTTCTGTACTGGCATTTGAACTGGGAGATCTGTTTTCAGTCATACTCAGAAGTCTACCAACCACTATTAAGAGAAGCTCTAAGGAGAGGTCTAGGGAAAAGATTGTTTCCTCAATTATATCCAGTCTTGGTTCTTTGTTAATTATTTCTCTAGGGGCAAATCAAATTTCACCAATAAGATTGTGAGCTCCTTGAAGACAGGCATCCAGTTTGGTTTTCCAAAGAGTCTGGTGAGTGCTAAAGACAAACCAAGTCCTCAGTAATTTTTAGATTGATAAACTAAGTAGGAATACAAGGGGGAAATAGAGTAAAGGGGTCAGAAAAGTAGGCACAGCACATCAATCAGATTCAAGAGAAGAGTTTGGAAGCCAAGAAAAGCTATTGCTTCCTTGTCCTATATTTTTAGATGTATGATGCTTAGAATAAACAGAGTGATAGGAGGCTCGACTTTGCATTGCACTCTCAGACCATATTGAGAATTCAGCAGTTCACATGTGGAAGCCACATTTAAGAGACTAACAAGATAAACTAGAACACATTCATTTAAGACCAACCAGAAAGACAAGAGAACTTGAAATCACATTTCAAATAAAGAATTCTTGAAGGAAATGGGAATTTTGCTTACTAAGGGGGTTAAGCTAAATGACATTTGTTTTAAAATATCTAAAAGGCTATATGAAATAAGGATTAGACTTTGTGGCCCTAATAGGTTGACCGAGGTCCGACGAATAAGGACTATAATCCTTGGGAAACAGACTCGGTTCAAAAGAAGAATGAACTTTTTAAGAGTCAGAGCTGAACACCACTCACTACACTGGGTTACATTCTGTTTATGTGTATGTATCTGTCCACATACTATAAACTTCTTGAAGGTAGGAAATGTGTTATTTATCTCTTACTCTCCAGTAAATATCATTCTTGACTCAAAGCAGGTGTTTAATCAATGTTTGTTAGTTGAACAACTAAAATGAATGGGACTACACGTTCTACAAGGTCCTACATTTTCAGTCACTGGATATATTCAAGGGGAGGGCAAATTAATGATTGGTGGGGATTCTCTGGGGATGATGAAAGATAAAGTGTACAGCATTTTCCAAGCCTGAAATCCTGCGACTCTATGAGTCACAGTATATAGGAACATACTTGGATTGTGCCAAAATTCTTGAGTTCTAGCCCTACTCCTGTCACCAACTTCTTAGGTGGCCTGGCCAAGTCCCTTCCTCTCTCATGGCCTTTCGTCTACAAAATTTATTAAATTTATTCAGCAAACATTTACTGAGCATCTATCCCAGCTCAGGAAGTGTTCTAGTGAAGTGGATGGCTCCAGTGATCTATCAGGTATAACATCCTGTGAACTAACGAATCAAATCGAATCGTCAGTATTTACAAAACTGCATAAACAGATGAAAGCTGCTAAACGGATCGTCATGTTTATGGGCTCGGGGTGGGGGAAAGTGGTTGCTGTTTCAGGGCTGACTTTTTCAAGTCTCCCCGCTCTGTCCTCAGATAATCAGCATCACCTTCTCATCCATCCCTGGAAAGGAGCCTCAAGCGAGTCACGGAGACCTAGGCCGCCTGCAAGGCGACAGGACTGGAGAGCGGGCGCTGGCTGGCTGTCCCATGCCTCTGGTGGGAACGCCACTGTCTGCTCTGCCGCCTGCCCAGAACGGGCTTGTGCGTGAGCACGTGCCAGGGAGCCCACTGAAATGCTCGAAGTAGCGAGGACACCTTCAAAGCGGAGGTGAGCGCTCAGTGTTTGGAGCCGCAGGTCGGCACAGCTTCACACTCGGCCACTACTGAGGCACAGCGCTCTGCCCCAGCCAACCCGAGCGGCAACCCGGAGGGCTGGGTGCCGCCCCCTCCCACTGCCCACAGCTGATTGGACCAGGCTGAGCACCTGACCCAAGCAGAGCCCGAACATAGGCTGCAAGGTGCTCTGTGACGTAATGCTACGCAGAGGTTCTGGGCCAATCAGAGTCCCTCTCCAGTATTTGAACTAAAAAATACCCTGGAAGTGCGGCCTTCGAGATGGGGAGCGGGGCCAAGGGGAGTGATGGAAAGGGAGGGGCCGGAGTTAAGAGGAAGCAGTCCTGAGTGAGGAGAGGCAGCCTACCTGTCAGCTGAGACTGGTGACTGGAGCCGAAGCCAGAGACGGGCAGGGACACCACAGCAAGAGGCCAGCACGGCCCATGGGGGAAGAAAAGGAAGGACCCTGGAGTTGTCCGCATTCCCAGAGGCTTTTCAGCGCCCGTTTTCATCCCAAGCTACAGGAATCTTTTTGAACCGACTTCACTGCCACACCAGCTTTTCTCTGAGGTTGCTTGAGTGTGTTTTGCTCCTTGCAACTGAAAGAACCCTAACACATACATTCACCTTGGTACCTCATCAGGATCTACCTGACAGCTTGCAGGCTTTGATGATACCTGTAAAGTGTAGAACTTAATGTTTTTAAAGCATTTTCACATACAGCTTTATTTGATCCTTACAGTAGCTCTGCATGTAGGAAGGGGAGATGTTAATACTCCCACTTTTGTAGATGAGAACAAGAAGGCACTGAGAACTTGCCCAAGTTCATGCAGCTAATAAGTGACAGGGCTATTATTAAAACCTGGACTTCCGCTTTTACCTAATCTAGGGATTCTTCCACTATACAATGAAAAAAATCCAATCCAATGGGGGAAAAAACCACCATGCTGATCCCACACCTTTTGCCTCTAGTCTCTAGTCAGTTATAGAGTCAGGACCACACAGAGGATGTTGCCAGGGCCAGTAGATTCCAACTAGTATCTATTTTGGTTTTGTTAATTAAAATTATGGTTTTAAAACACACCTACTGGCATTCAAAAACCAAAATACAGCTCTAGCCACTCACAACCGTATCACACTTAGATAATAATATTGATTCATTTATTCATTGATCATTCATTCATTCAAACTTTATTGACTCCACTGTGCTGATACCATCAGGAGGACCCAAAAGTGGAAAAGAGTTAGGCTTTGGAGTCAGGCAGATCTGGGTCTAAATTCCAACTCTGTTACTTCTGAGGTTGAGACAGAGAGAGTCACTATATCTGAGTCTTAGTTTACTCGTCAGTAAAATGAGAAAACCACTTGTTTTACTTGCTTGTGAAAATTAAATAAAACCACCATATATTATACATGCACCTGGTACATAAAACTTGCTCAGGAAATATTGGTTTACTCCTGTATAATCACAGTGATTTTCAAACTTTAGCCTGTCTCAGTTACCTGAAAGCTTGTAAAACATGGATTGCTGGGTCCTACTTGTCAGAGTTTCAGATTTAATAGGTCTGGGGTTGGGTCCCAGGTGATGCTGGTATCTTTGGTCTGGGTACTACTTTGGGAACCACTGGTCTGGAAGAAAGACTGAGACTTTACACACAGGTCTGTAAAAACAAGCCAGAGGGGGCTGAAAGATCTAAACTATGCAAGAATGCAAAAGAGCTTATGGACCAGTTCCAAAGAGGAGGGCTGGGGTCCTCCAGGAGGTAGTATTTGAATAGCTCTTAAAGAATAGGCAGCCTTTTGAAATGCAAAGCAGTTCTGGGCATGATGGGGGTCAAGTAAGAGCTAGATCCAGAATAATCATTTTTACTGCTCCCATGCAGTGACCTGCTGATCATCATGCCAACTTCATGTTGAGTCTGTCTTCGGGACAAATTACTTAAGAAATCAGTTTTTTTGAAAGCTCAACTCAGCTGTGGGCTAGAGAGTTCCATCTAATGAGCATCACTTTGTGTTGATATTCTGTGATGACAGACAATGTAGGAACAGAAACAGGCTCCGAGGAGGTGGGGTAGTGGGAGCCGCTAATTATTCTCCAATCATTTATCTGGGCTTGTCACCAAGCTCTCTACTGCTTACAAATCACATGGAAAACCTAGTCCCCCTCTTCTCCCTTTTAAGTCAGCATGTCCAGGTCTAAAAATGCACAAAACTATGTAAAGATCACCTAGATACTTGCAGGTTAAAAAACCCCCATGTTGGCCTGGACTTCACTTGTAAAATGGAAATGTCCAGGCCATGTTACCTCTAGCTTGGACCACTGCATTAGCATTCTAAGTAGACTTCTGTCTCTAGCCCTGTACCTTTCAGTATGTCCTGTACCTGCAGGCCAGAGCTACCATTTTGGAATTAAGTCTCTTCAGGCCACTGATAAGTCCACCATTCCTTGTCATCTGCAAATAGGAACCCTATGGACACTTGTTTGTATGTTGTTTTTAAAAATTCAAATTAATTGCCAGAATTTTGAAAACAGGAGACTTCAAAGGAAAAAAAATCATAATGTTGGCTTTAAGATATTTATTTTGATATTGAGCATTTGTTAAATACCAAAAAAAAAAATATTAGCAAATTGAAAGACCCACCATGGCAACAATCTTCTCTCATTTATGCGAGGCCCAGCCCCTGGTCAGCCTCAGGCCCTCTGCAGCTTTCTGCACTGATGCCACCTGCCTGGCCCGGAGGCATCCAGATATACCACTGGGCCTAGAGCAGTGTTTTCCAAGAGTCACTTATTTGGGTACTGCCTTTATGCTGTTGCCATATTCACATACCATCTGTCCTGTTATTCACTTAGCATTTTTTGATTCGTTTACTTTCTTAAAGAAATGTATTTAAAATAGAAATTCAGTATCACTATGAAATAATGATTTGATAAACCTAATTCTATTTTTTCCAGGTTACTAAAATTCATAATTCTGGAGATAGAGTCTATGTATAATTTAAAATAATCTTGAAAATTATGCTTTAGGAAACATTGGAGAGGAGAAAGCCCAAATTTTTGAACCAGGAGATTAAAGTTCCAACTTCCTTTTGCAAAGGTCTTCTTCCTGTTCTCTTCGTGCTGCTGCCAAATTCTCCCCACCCCTTACCTGAACCTACATCCCTTTTTCAGCCTCCCTGACTAAGCCTATGCTGATAACTTTACCTGAAAATCCCTTTCCCCCTTATCCACTTTTCCAAGTCCTACCAGTTCTTCAAGTTCAATTGTTATTATTATTATTTTTTGAGATGGAGTATCACTCTGTCTCCTGGGCTAGTGTGCCCTGGTGTCAGCCTAGCTCATAGCAACCTCAAACTTCTAGGCTCAAGCAATCCTCCTGCCTCAGCCTCCTGAATAGCTAGGACTACAGACGTGTACCACCACACCCGGCTAATTTTTTCTACTTTTAGTAGAGATAGGGTCTCACTCTTGTGCTGGCTGGTCTTGAACTCCTGACCTCAAGTGATCCTCTCGCCTTGGCCTCCCAGATTGCTAGGATGACAGGTGTGAGCCACCATGCCCGGCCTAAATATTACCCCTTTCATGAAGCTTCACCAGATTCTTCCTAGCAAGATAGAACTCTCATCTGAATTTTAATGGCAGTTTCCTTCCATCTTTCACTTATTATCTACTGCTTTCTACTTTGCAGTCTGGTTATTTATGAGTACGACTGTTTTCCCCTAGTAGACTGCAAATTCCTTGAGAGGAGGGGAGCCATTTCTGATTCTCCCTCTTATCTGTGCCACCTCAGTGACTGGTACACTGCTTTGTCCGGAGGACACTGCTCAGTCAACACTTGTTAAATACCAAATGACAGGGCAATTTGCGATTGCTTTCATGTTTTTTGGTGTGTTCAGCCTCAAATCCTAAGGCTGGGCTCTTTCTGTGGAGCCTGGACTGCTTACATCCTTGCTGATTCCTTTTTTTTTTTTTTCCAAATTTCCTTTTTATAAATTCTTTCCAGACCTGAGGCTTCACTGTAATCTCTCTTCCTCTGCCTGTTATTATACATTCAGCTAGACACTGTACTGGGCTCTCTTCTCCCAAAATAACACTAACCATGTGTTTGGGGAGCATGCAGTAATAAAATTTTGCAGGGTTCCGATTCTTTTCTCTAGCAAGAGCTGCCAAGATGGCTTCTTTGAATTATGTACCTGAATTACTTCTATCAGGATATAACACAATAAATTGATTAGCAAGATGGATATATTTTCCGGCTCTGGTGGATTTTTCTTTACAATAGTTATAATGCGTGTTGGTCAGCTACACAATGATTTGAACAATCTTTCTTTCTTATTTATCTACTAGGTAACACTCAACATAATAACTCGGGTCTATAACTTTGGGCCCGAGGCCAAGTTGGACTTCTGCTTGACACCAAATCCTATTAGAGATCATGGTAATGTGATTATATGTTCAAGTTAAATATTTTATAGCTGCTCTAGCCACCTAGACAGATCACTCCCTCAGCCTCTAGGCAGAAACTGCCCAGTGGCAAAAGCCATAGCTACATATCTTGCAAGGAATTGAGAAATAGTTGCTGTTGTGAAAAGTTTATAGAACCTTCTGGCTACTTTTGACTGCCTGGTAGCAAGCAAGACTTTAAGCCACCATTGTACTGGGTTATAATACAAATGTTAGCCCCTGCCTGAGCCTGGCCTAAAAAGAAGTCTCCCCGGTTCCCTGACCAATAAATGGTGGCCCATCCGTGTGCCACGGCTGCCTGCTCTCTACGCAGGCTTGGAAGTGGTCTGTCGCTCCTGCACTCAGCTGTCTGCATGCCTGGGTGAAGAGAGACTGAGAGGCCTCTTGAGCACTAGAGCTCAGCCCCCGTGGCTGGCCAGTCTCCCTCGAGGTCCCTGGTTCCTTCCCCTTGTCTAATGGGCTGGCGTATAAGCGCTGACCCAGGCATGGCCAGTTGGGGCCTTGTCTCCTTTTGCTTAGTCTCCAGCCCACCCCTCAGTACCTCAGGGCAGGATGGTGTCTCTGGCATGATTTGACTTCCCATGTCTGAACTCGATATTCCACGGATGAGCCTTACTATGTCATCAGGCAGACCTGGGTTTGATTTCCAACTCTGACTCTAACGAGCTGTGCAACCTTGGGCAAACCATTTAGTGTCTCTGAACTCTGGTTTCCTCACTTACCTGTCTCATGGCGGGGCTGGAGGGTCAAATGAGATAATGCGTGTAAAGCACCCAGTGGGGCCTGCAGTAAAGTCTCATCCGTGGTAGGTAAAATGAAACCAGGTCAGGACAAACCAAACTAAGCAAAACCGTTTGAACGTGCGAATCAGAGGCTGTGCCACATAATGGAAAGGGCACAGGCTTACAGGCTTCAGAGTGAGACCCTGAGAGTTCTAATCCTACTCTGCCACCTCCTGTGTGACCTTGAGCAAGTCATTTCACCTTTCTGTACCTCAGTTTTCTTGTCTGTAAAACAGGAATGGTTACAAAGCCCCGATACACAGTAGGTATTATAGTGTCAGCAGCTGAAAGACTGTGGATGGGGGCTGTGGACCCTTCTACGTGGGTTAGTTTTGGTGGCTGTCCCCTGACTGACCTTAGCTCACACCTTGTTCACTAGGAGCTCCCAGCATGTGGTGCAAGCAGGTGCATGTGTACTTTATGACAACAGGATAAGAGGGAGCTCAGCTCTCAGCCTGGGAAAGCAGCAATTAATGCTCCAATACCGTCTCCACATGGTACTGGCTTATGTCATTAAGACACAATGAGTCCACGTGAGATTATGTTTCTCCCGCCTGCAGGACACACCATAACACGCTGGGATGTGTCCACATGGAGGTATTGGGGCTGCTGAATTCTCTTCTCCTTTCAGCTCCTATTTCCAAGACACGGACAACAGTTTGTAGACATGACTCCCGCTTGCTGTGAAAAATGAGTTTTAAGAGTCCAGCACACTCTTATAAACTCCCCTGGGGCATTTCCCATAAATTCCCTTCACACTGGCCAACGCCTGGCTTCTTTCCTCTGTTACTGCTCAGCCTGAACACCGTGTGCTGCCTGTGACTAGGGAGGCTGCTCTGATGACTGGCCTGATCCATCAGGACAGCTAGGGTCGGGGCCCAGCAGCCGAAGGCAGAGCCACACAATGGAGAAGCCGCGGGAGTGGCAACCTGCGCACTGCTCACTGTTCAACTGAGGCCATGGGGGGCTGATGTGAGGCGTGCGGGGTCTCGGGGCTTCTAAAGGATGTAACAGAAAGCAGGAAAAACAGACCAGCGTCCTACCAGGGGACAGACGCCCCCCATGAGCCTTCCATTCCTGGCGGCTGGCCAGTGCTCGGGAGGATGCAGGTGCACTTCCCACCAGAGTAGTTGGGCCTGAGCTTTGGGGAGAGCAGCCGAGTGCAATCTCTCTTTCCTCTCAGACCCTGGGAGATCCCAACCTTCACACTCAGCCACCAGGACAGTAAATTAAGTAAATTCGCTTTCAGAAATATCCTGTGAAAGTCAAGGGAGAGCTGGAATATCGGGCCTCTCATTCTTCCCATCTAAACTTTTTTGATTTCTAGCGTAGATCCAAGTTTTTAATAATAAAGTAATGAATTTAGACATCAAACAAGGTAACAATAAAAGCAAAAGCCATCACCACTATCACATACCCTATATGCTGGGCACTGTGATAAGCGCACTAATCTCATACGTTATTTCATTTAATGCTCATCCCAGATTAAAAGTATCATTATCCCCATTTTTTAGATGAGAAAATGGGGGCCTAGAGAAGTGAAATGGCTCACCTGTGATTGCAGAGCCCAAAACTGCTAGGCCTCCCAAACAACTAGTTACGGAAAACTTACTCTGCACAGGCGATTAACAGATTTAATTACTCCCTTCCCTGACTCCTCCGGCAGCACGCTGCCCGAGTTTCATGACAGCTCAGGTGAAACTGCACTGCAGTTAGGTATCTCCACTTTGCCTCCTCGCTGCTTATGCACTTGGAGGGCCAAGGTGGGCTCTAGGTCGCTCTGCAGCCCCAGCTCCCAGCTCACGGCCAGGCCAGGAGCAAACGTTTGGTCAATAGTCAGTTGCGATATAATGAAGGCACAGCCTCTGCCCTCTACCCTCACAGTCTGATAGGGGTCCCAGTGCAGTAAGTGCCTGCGGTGAATAAATGTGTGAAGCCCAGAGGAGGAAGCGACATCTCAGTGAAGTTCAGGAAGGTCCTGCAGCTCAACCTCGGTGGCTAGGAAGATAGCCTACCTCGGTGCCTCTTCCAGGCAGAGAAGAGTGCAAAGAATATTTAGAAAGAAAGAACAATACTTTCAGAAGCAGGTGTTCTCGGAACAGCAAGTAATGCAGCAGGGCTGGGACACAGGACGGGCAGCAGAGTTGAGGCTGGGAAGGGCAGTCAGCTGACAGATGCCAATAACGAGGGACAAAAGACACTTCCTGTAGTCTCTGCTGGAGGCACAAAAGAGCTTTATTTTAGGCAAATCAAAGTCCCCACCACTGTAAATATTTCTCCTCTTTGAACAGTCTTTTGAGACTCACAATGACCAGGCAGCTGAACCACAGGTCTAGGCCTAGGGCTATGACTCCCCCGCAGAAAACTTCTTCATTTGGGCCCTCAGCTAGTCAATATGCGTCTGCTTTGGATGCGGATTAAAAGCACAAATTAAAGAAAACAATACGAGAGCCTACGTGTGTCAAGCAGAGTGCCAGTGCACTGCATCGTCTCTGATCCTCCCCAGGCTCAGGAAGGGCTGTTAACTTTCTCAAGGTCTCACATCTGAGTGGCTGGAGAACCGGGAGGGGAGACCCCGCTGCTCTCACGCCCGGCCAGTCTCCGCAGCCCTTCCCTATGTTCCAAGCAGCTTCTCATCCGGGATGTTTATTCTGTGCCTCTTCCCTTCCTTCCTTTCTATCCAAATCCTCCTATGCCTTCTTGGTGCCCCCTAGCCTACAGTGATGGTCATTGCTGGCCTTCTCAAAATTCCCTTGACAAGTCACCTTGAGCCACGTGGTACCCATTTGTTGTCTTCAGTGTTAAGTTTCCTCAGGCTGTGAGGAGCTCTTAGGGGACAAGGGCCCCAGACTTGCACAGCCTTTGTGTCCCCCGGGGAGCAGCTCAGTGCTTTGCATATACATACACACACACACAGACACACTTGTGCACAGAACCAACCCGTATGTTTTTAAATTGATTTGCTTAGAGTTGGGCTTAAAAAGGTAAAGTCTAAATTTGGACAATTGTGTGACTTTCATAATTGTGTGAAAAACAAATATGAAAGTGGGATTTGGAATAACAATCATATTGAATCTGGAATCCTTCTCGTTGATATCTCTACAGGACAAACCTCTGGTCCCCTGCTAGAGTGGGAGAGGGAGTCACCTGAGATGAGAGAGGAAACTTAAACGTTTAATTGCTGCTGCTTCCACATCACATAGACCGTGAATCCATCCACGTTTCTAGCTCTGTGCCCGGCCCTTGCCTTTGCTGTTGCTGGTTTTGCGTGAGTCTGCTTCTCATTGATATCTCAATCAGCAGGGGCTCGGAACTCGGCTTCTCCATGCTGCTAACTCCATCCACTTTGTTTTCCAAAAGTTCATTGACATCTCTCGCTGGCTGTTGTCTCCTATTCTGTTTGTCCTTGTGGGTTTCTTTCTTGTTTGTTTCAAATCATTACTGTCATTATAGTGAGACTCCATGGGGGAGATAAATGTACCAGCCAACTGCAAGCTCCTCTCAACAGTGTTTGACACGATTTTCTAGTCCTCGTTTCTGAAGCTCTCTCTTCCCTAAGCTTCAGAAACATCACACTTTCTGATATTTCTATCACTACAGTCACTACTTCTCATTCTCCTTTTCTGGCTCTTCCTCTACCTATTAAATTTTGGTGATTCTCGGGCATCTGTCTTAAACCCTCCTCCCTTCTCACCTAGCCGTCCCTATCCAATTTTTTGAGGTCTTATTTTAGATGTCATTTACTCATTATAAACCTTCCATGACCACCATACCAGTTAGGTTAGTACCCCTTGTTAATGCACCCTAGACCCCATACTTTCACTTGATAGAACATCACAGTCACACTGCTGACCAATGTCTTTCTCTGTGGATAGACGTCAAGATCTACCAGGGCAGAGTCCGCCTGCTTTGTTTGTGATGGTAACTACAGCCTGAGCAGGGTACAAGGCAGATAGAAGGTGCAGAAGAAACACATATTGAATGCATGCATGCTGGCAAGAATATTATGAATGAAAGAATGAATGAAACAAACAAGAGAACTGCATTTAAACCCAGGCTTTCCATGTACTTGCTGTATGATCTTGGACCAGTGAGAAAGCCTTTCAGAAGAGCACCTTACCTTTTCTGAATGTCAGCTCCTCCTTCTACTAAATTGGGACAATAATCCTAGTACCATACTACTCACTGGGTTGTGAGGATGGAAAAAGAAAAAAGAAAAGACAAAACGGTATGTCACTGTGCTCAGTAAGCTAAAAGTCTTATACAAGATAAGGGATTATTACTGTAATGGTAAACTCTGCTACAGAGAAAATTCTCATCCATTTTGGGCATGGGAATGCAGGCTCAAGCTTTAAATTCTTTAAAATATTCTTTCTTTCTTAAAGTGAATCCCCACTAAGCCTTCTCTGTATCCTCTAATGCTAGGCATTCAAGATCTAGAGGCCATCTGGGATCTTTTCTTTCACTTCAAGCAAAGCTGGTTTAGAAAGCACAGTGTGCCTTTACGGTTAATGGTTTTAACTTAATGAAATTCTTTAAGAAAACAAAAACAAAACAATGAAAATATTTAAAATATTTATACACGTACAGATGTACAACAGCTGAAGAAATATACATGTGCCCACATCACCTGCAGCACTTAAGTTATATTGGCTACTCAGATTCTTTTCCGGTCCTCTAGATTTGTCTGTTTCATCACTGGTGCCAAATGGGGAGAGGAGGAAATTTTTAGAAGACCTTGGCTTGTCTTTCACAACCTCCATCAGTTAGAATCTTTGAAGCATGGCACTAGGCTCTGCTTGGAAGGGCACCGGACTTCCATGGTCAGCCGGAAAAATCTACACCTGTAAACCATGCCTTGGCTTCCACAGCAGGAGGGATTGGGCAGGTGGAAAATACAGTGCTCTCAGAATTGAAAAACTTGAGTTCAAGTTCAAACTCTACCTGTAAACTACATAGATTAGGCAAATCACATTGTTGTTAATGGATGTGTTTATATCATAAATACAACTTCTGTGTCTTACTTCTGGAACTGAAAATTATAAATATTTTCCCATGTTTCAAAATAATGTTTTCATAATAATTTTTAATGGCTGTATAATATTAAGTGGATAGCTCATATTTTATTATATGCTTTCTTCTAATTAGATAATAATTAGACATATGGATTGTTTCCAAATTTTCACAGTTGCAAACAATGCAGTGATAAGCAGCTTTTGCTAGGTATTGGTTTATTTCTTTGAAAGAGACTCTCAGAAGTTGAGCATTTTTATGGTTTAACATAAAATGCCAAAATGCTTTCCCAAAGGGTTGCACTGATTTACAATGCAACTGGTGATATATGTATATATATAGATGCAGTCCCACTGCAGCCTCAGTGGGACTGGATATTAACTTGGGGGATTGTAACTTATTAGGTAAAAAAAAAAAAAAATACACCATTAGTTTAATTTGTACTTCTTCAATCACTAGTGTGGTTAAACATATTTCATGTATGTTTATAGCATACTATACATTTTTGGAAGTTTTTCTACACATAAGCTTTAGCTATTACTTACAGGATAATAATGCTTTTTTCCCCCCACAGTTTATGAGCTTTGCTATAATACACATATTAACCCTTGCTCTCTCACATTTACTGCAAGTATTTTTTTAATCTACTATTTTTCTTCTTGTTTTGATATATTTTATAAGACACATGGAAATGTTACATATTCATATAAACATTTGTCAGTCTTTTTCTTTGTAATTTCTTCAATGACTTTTAAGATTCAAAGTCTTTCCCCAACCCAGAGACATGTGAATATTGGGTTTTACCCTCTTTTAGTTTGACTTTTAAATATTTACCTCTTTAATCCATCTGGAATTTATTTTAGTATATGGTATGCGATGAAGTCTGAATCAGAGGTTGAAAACTAGAATTCCTCTAGGGGACGGGCAGCGAGGTATAGGAGTAAGGCTGCCTCGCTATGAAGGGACCAGGTGGAGACTGGCAAGTGACCGAGCATGGGTTCCATTGAAAGGTGGCAGGGGCTCGTTCCTGCAGGAACTTTAGTCTTCTAATTTTTTAAGGGAAGCCATAAACCTACAGCTATGCGGAATCGTCCAATTTTAAAATAGTGGGCCGACAGTGCCGGCTAAAAACCCTCCTCTGTTCACCGACCACATCCATCCCGTTGAATGCCCCTTTGCCTCCTCGGGTTTAAGATAATGCTTTTTCAAGTTATTCCAGCAACATTTATTGATGAAGCCTTCCCTTCTCCATTAATTTGTGACTCCTTCTTCAAATAATAAGCTTTTACATATAACTGGTAGTATTTCTAGGCAATGTTACTTCATTCATCTGCTCGACTCCTATTCTCTTTTAATTATTATAGATTTATGATATTTTAAGAACTTTAAAGATGACTCCCCTTTCATTATTCTTCTCTTTGGAATTTTTTCTATACGTTTATCTGTTTTTTATCCCAGATGAAGTCCTAAAACAGTCCATCAAATTTCTTCAATTCCCTTTAGGATTCCACTTGGCATTCCATTAAACCTACAAATTGACGTATTTAGAGTACTTTGCCTTCCCGTCTAGGAACATGTTATATTTTCTAATTATTCATGTCCTGTTTTATAGCTCTCAATAAAATTTTGCAGTATTGTCACATAAGTCACATATACTTCTCATTAAAATGATATTTTAATTTTAATTTTTTTTTTTTTTACTGGGACATTTTTCATTATATTTCATAAGTGGTTACTACAGATATACAGGAAATCTATTGACTTTTGAAAAGCTATCTTACACCCAAGTTACAAGTTCTGAATTAAGTAAAATAGTTTTTCAATTAATGTTTTTGTGTTTTCTAGGAATATAAACACATCCTTCACAAATAATGATAACTTTGTCTCAGCCTCTTATTTCTGTGTTATGCCTTGTATTGGCCAAAGCTTCTAAAAACAGTGCTAACTATACATACACCACATATTATTAGCAGTTTTAAAGAGAATTCTTCTAATATTTAACCAGGAAGCATAATATTGTCTTTTAACTAGAAATCAATATTATGCCAAGTTTCTTTTTTGTCTTTCGTTTTCAATATTTTTATGACTTACTATTATCCATAGAGACATTTTCATCAGTTGTTGAACACAAAAGACAGATCTGACCACAGTGCATTCAAAAAGTATTGGATGCTTGCAAAATAAGTGTGAACCAGACATACCTGTTGGGATCCTACCTCTGCCTCTGTGTGACTTGAACATAACTCCCTGCCTAATCTGGAAAATGGAAGTAACAATTCTGACTGCATGAGTTGGTTATGAGAATTAAAAGGAGTTAATGTAAATAAATTGATAAATTGTGCTTAGCGTAGTACTTGGCACCCAGGAAAAGCTCAAAAGATTTCACTTTCTTCCTCCACCATTTAAAAGAAAGAGGTAATGGTGATGCAAACAATATCCCAAATGCACACTTTCCATGGAATAGCTTGCATTTATAGGCTTGAGAAAATTCAAACTCTATTTGTGAAAAATACCACCTTAGTCTTCTGCTTTAGCACATAGAGCTTTTTCTCGCTTTCCCAAAATTATACAGTCCATCCCTTGCACCCTGCATGGACTCTTTTGGCCTATGCCACAAAAGAAAATAAAAAACCAGGCTGATATGTAATATGAACCAGGAATGAAACAAACTGGACTTCCTTTAGCCCAGAACATGAGCATTGCTCAGATAAAGGCATGAATAAGCAGCTACTCAAACTGAAACCAGATGTTCAGAGGTTTCTGGCTTACAATGTTTTATAACCCTTCCTATAACACTCATTGTCCTGTCATTTCAACAGAAGGTCCTCTGCTCTGTTTAAGCAGCAAGAAACCAGCCCAGACCTCTGTCAAATTTGCCATCATTAAACCTTTGCTTGATTGTAAAGGAACCCCTTCCCCAAGTAGAGATCTTGGTACATATTCTTTGGCCAGAGAAGTGCCAGGGAGTGATAATGTACAGACCCTGCAGTGTCGCTGGAGCACAGCCTGAAACGTCTTCCTACTGTGGTAGGAAAGGAAACTTAGGGGTACTAGGAAAGGGGGTACTGACTTGGGAGGGGCCCAGGAATGAAAGCCCGTGCAGGGGCTGGGCACGGTGGCTCAAGCTTGTAATCCTAGCACTCCGCGAGGCCGAGGGGAAAGTATAACCTGAGCCCAGGAGTTTAAGGTTGCAGTGAGCTATGATGACCCCAGTGCACTCTACCCAGGGTGACAGAGGGAGACTCTGTCTCAGAAAGAAAAAAAAGCAAGCCAATGTAGACAGAGCATGGATTCTTCAGTCACACTGGCCTAGATTCAAATCCTCCTGGCTCTGCTCTTACTCATTGTGTGACTCTGGGCAAGTTTCTTAATTTCTCTGAACCTTGTTTCTTCATCTATATAAAGGAAATAATAGTTGCTCCTGCTTCCCTGGGAAATTTGTTTGTTCTTGTTACAAACTTTAGGTTAGGTAATGCCTATATAACACTTCGCACACTCCCGGGGCCCTGTGAGAACTCAAATATGTTAGCGACTATTATTGCCAATAACAACAGCAAACTCTCATATAGCACCTATTATGTACCAGGCACTGTTCTCAGTATTTTACAAATATTAATGCGTTTTAGCTTCATGATTACCTTCATGAGGTGAGTACTAATATTATTGCCATTTTTCAGATGAGGAAACTGAGGCACTGAAGGGTTATCTGTCTTGGCCAAGGTCATAGTGCTCATAAGTGGAAGAGACTGCATTCCAGCCAGGCCATCTGGCTTCAAATCCATTCCCTAACCACTGCACCATGCTGCCTTTCTCTTTACTGTCACACTGTGCAGTAGTTGATTCAGCATTGCCTCCAGGTTGCCTTTACCCAGAAGGGAACACGGGCCATTCAGGCCCTGTGTGGCTTATCTTGTAAGGCAATCCATTTCTAGAAAGCACCGCTGGCCCTGAGATCAGCGTGAACCCTACCCTTATCCCACTGCCCTCCACCTTCAAGCTTGACCTTTCTGTCTTCACTGCCCTCTGCCCCACCCCAGAGAGGTTTCCCTGCCCCTTTCCAGGGCTCCTTCTGCTTTTGCCCCCCATCCGTGCCTCCCCCTCTCCCATTAATCACCTCCCTCTCTCCTGGGCCTCCAGTCTTCTCCCCTGGCTCCTTTCCCATGGATGACAACACATTCAAGGCTCCCCCGCCTTACCTAAACCTTTCCTCGAACCTGCCTCCTCCTCGGGTTCCTCCCATCTGTCTCCTTCCCTGCTCTGTCTAGAAGGAATTGTTTCCACTCCGCCTCTCACTCAGCCCTGCACTGGCAGTGACCTTGCTTCCCGGTGCAGGAGGGCATGGAAACTGCTGCCACCAAGGGTGCCAATGACCTGCTAATGACCAATTCCAGCAGCTTCTCTGTAGTCCTCTCCCTAAATTTTCTCTAAGGTCAGTCTCTGCATGTCTTCCCCTGCCCGCCCTCTGAATGGTGGGCCCCCTCCTCGACTCCCTGTTTCTCAGCGTACACATCTCCCCAGGTGCCCTGCTCACACCTGCTCCCTCTCACACCCACAGTGACGGTGCCCACTGCGCCTGTCTCCGGGACTCAGCCATCCCCCAGTCTGCCCACTGGTAACTGCCAACAACCAACATCCACTTGGAAATTCTATTAGCAGCTCAAACCTCATGTGAATTTACCATCTCCCTCCTTCCTTCTCCCAACAAACCCATTTCCCCTCCTTATTTCCTAACTTATTTAACGATATCACCATCCATCCATTCTCTGCGTAAACTTCCTGCCTCTCCCTTACAGCTAAAATGTAAGTGGTCAAGACAACTAGCCTATAATGTCCTGAAATGCCTCTGCTCCTTTTTACAAAGGCGGTGGCATTTGTCCCAATTTAGGCCCCCTTCTCTCATCCACCCCGACTGGCTACAGAAACAGTCTTCCAATCAGTCTCCCAGTCTCAGTCTGAGAATTCAACCCATTTGTATATCCCGTTGCCAAAGAGATCTATCTAAGACCCAACTCATGCTACATCTTTGCTTAAAAACCCTCCTGTGCTCCCCTACTGCCTTCAAAACCAGACTTCCAAGCTGGCCTACAAAGCCCATCCTAGGCTGGCCTGACTAAATTTTCCAGGCTCTGCCTTACCAGGCACCACCCCTCATGTTTTCCTCCCACCCCCCAGTCTCCTGGACACACCAGACACTATCACACAAAGGCAGAAGTGGGAGAGAACACGGGTGAAAAGTGTAGGTAATAGAGCCGGACAGGCCTGGTGCCTGGTTATTTAATACTCTGATCTTCACTTTCCTCTAGGGGAAAAATACCTACTTGTATGCCTGGTGTAAGGGTTTGAAATAATTTATGTAAAACATCTAGGATAATATTTAGATACAGCATGCATTGAATAAACTGTAGCTATTACTAGTGTTTATTTTGCCAAGTAGTTCCAGAGAGACAGAGAGAAGTTTATAAAAATTGAAAAGCCCTAAAACTAGCATGGGACATTTGATAAGTTCCCTGTGGAATCTGAAGGAGGTCAAATTTATAAGAACAAATAATAGTTAGTGCCTTGGAATGTTCTGGAACCCACATTTCCATTTTAGAACTGCAACAGTATCAGCAAAGAAAGATCGCAGGACTTGAGCCAGTTTGAGTTGCTCTGCCTATGAATTTAGCAGCCTTGGCATGCATAAACTTCCCAGGGCAGAAAGGATGTTCCTCCGCCAGGTGCCCGCTGTGTCCTGGACTGGCAGCTGTGCCTTCTCTCCTTCGAAGCTGCCCATAAGAGGTTTGTGCCCATGGCAGATGCATCTAGGCTGCAGGGAACATCAGTGACCTTTGACCCTCTCATTTGCGGTTCACTGACCCTCTGAGGGAGGTCTGCCATGTTTGGATCTTGTCAGACAACTGGGCTCCAAGTTACTGGGATTGGATTCAGAAGACCTGGCTTTGTGTCCTTGTGTGAGCCACTGTTCACAGACTGTTTCCATCTTATCACCTTCTCAGCTCCTCCTAGTTACGGACAGAATTGTGTCTCCCCACCAAATTCCTCTGTTGAAGCCCTGACCCCCAATGTGGCTGTATTTGGAGAGAGGGCCTATCAGGAGATAATAAGGTTAAGCGAGGTTATAAGGTAGGACCTTAATCTGATAGCACTGGTGTCCTTATTAGAAGAGATCTCTCTTCCTCTGCACACGCACAAAGAAAAGGCCGCATGAAGACACGGCAAGAAGGTGGCCATCTGCAAGCCAGGCAGAGAGGCCTCACCAGAAGCTAAACCCTGCCGACACCTGAATCTCAGATGTCCGGTCTCCAGAACTGTGAGAAATAAATTTCTGTTTTAAGCCCCCCAGTCTATAGTATTTTGTTACCGCAACCCTGGCAGACTGAGACACTCCTTTTTCTTCTTCTTTTTTTGGGCAATCTTTCCTTATATTTTCTTTCTGGGTTCCCACTTCTGCTCTGGAGCCAAGTTGCTAATAGTATTTGTACATGGCTTTCCAGCTCACTAAGCACGCTTCTCACAGTAAGTCCTTTCTGCCTTGCCGCCTTCTCCTATATCCCCGGCAGAGGTAGAGGCCCTCCTGTCTGCTCCCATGGAAGCTCACACAGACCTCTCTGTTGGCACAGACTACAATGTGTTGGAATTATTTATGAAAGGGTCAGTTCTCCCAATTGATTGTAGGCTCTTTGAGGGCAAAGCTTCTGTTTTATTCACTGCTAAATCTCCAGCACTTAGCAAAAGATGTTCCATAAATGTTGAATAATTAAGAGATATTTAAAAACACACTGAGTATGTACCATGAGTCATATGCTTTCATGTTATTGTTAGACTCTCTGAAGTAGGTTTGATTCCTAATTACAGGTGAGTTAGGTGAAGCTAACACTCATTTAAAATCCCATATCTCATAAATAGAGCAGTCTGAATTCGAACCCAGGTCTGGCTGACGCCAAAACCTTTGCCCTTTCTCCAGACCACACCACCTCTTTGGTCACAACTCTGCCTCCAACTGTACTTCTGCCTCCGACAACCTCAAGTAGCTACCACCAAAGCCAATTCCAGCAGAGAGCCACACGTCAACTGCAGCTAGGTTATTCCCACGAGGGTGTCACACAACAGGAGGCCACACATTTAAGCATGTCCCACATATCAGCAGTACTATAAAGGGAAAGAAATAAGACAACACCATGTGAGAACCTTCTCAGAGCTGCTGTTCTATCAGCAGAAAAGCCAGCTGGCAAGATGGGTATGAGCCACTGCCTTTAGCAACTGACAAAAAAAAGGGCTATAATTTAATCATCAGTTGTAAAAATGCAACTATTACTGATACAATATCTTCTATCAGAAACTCCATCTGGATGGAGGGTGGGAGTAGGGGTTCCTTCTGTAGGAGTGAGCACCAGGTCAGAGATGTTGCTTTCAGCAAGGAAGATGAGCTGGCTGCAGGCGCACTGCCAGCATGCGTGGGCCTGGGAGGTGTGGATGCCATAACCTCTCAGACCGCGTCCATCTGTACAGTGAAAGTGTATAAGGACACACACGGACGTCACCACTCTAGACACCTGGATTTAGACCTGGTCTCTGAGATGTAAGAGAAAGAGCTTGTGCACTGGACTGCTAACCTAGCTCTGCTGCTTCCTATGTATGAGATCTTGGCAAGGAGCATGAGATCTCTGAGCCCTAATTTCTTTATTGATAACATGGAAATACATATAATCCAACTCCCCAGTTGTTTGAGAACTGATAATGTACTCCAGACAGTACCTGGCACAGGATCAGTGCTCAGGCGACAGACGGCTGTAAGTGTGATCCTGGCTCTGCCACTTGGTGGCTGTATGACCCTGGACAAGTTGTGCGACTTTTCTAATCCTCAGTTTTCTCATCTTTAAAAGTGTGAGAATTAAATAAATAAAAGGTCCATGAAAGCTCCCTGCATTATGTATCTCGAAGTGGCAAAAACATAAACCGCCATGAAACGGAGGCTCACGGTGGCTTGGGTGGAGGAAGATGGCTGAGACGCTGAAGTGAAGGAGTCTCCAAGGATCTGGACTCTTGCTATGGAACCTTCCACCAGCACATTCTGCCAGCCCCTGCCCAGCTCTCTGACTCTTTTGCCAGTTGCATGTCTTCATTCACCCTTAAAATGGACCATTCCTCACACCTTTTCTCTTCCTGCCTTAGTCTCTTTCCTTAGGAAAACTCATGTTAACCCCTGGGGTTTGCCAATAATCTTCACGGATCACCGTATAGCTCAAATCTGCTCATTCATCTATATTTACAAGGCCTTCATCCCAGCCCAGGCCAGCGCCAGCCCCTGCCTACACTCCTAGCTGGTTTCCCAGCTCCTACAACTGGAGCAAACTTTTAAATATGTACATCAGATGAAGTGAACCAAAGTCCTGCAATGGCTTCCTCTTGCCCTTAGGATAAATTTAAAAAACAAAACTCTTCACATGCCATACTAAGGCCCTGTACAGTTTGACTCCTGGGTACCTCTCTAGCCTTACCTGATGCACTCAGCTCTTGGATCCCCACATTCCATGATGTGACCAGCTTAAAGTTACTTGAACAACCCAGCTCTTTCCTACCCCAGGGCCTTTGCATGTGCTCTTTCCTCTGCTTGGTATATTCTTCCACCAAACATTCATCTGAACAACTCCTATTAATGCTCCTGCCCCAGCAATCCAAATTATGCCTCCTATTTGTTTCTCTAGAGCACCTACTTTCTTTACCACAGTGCATATTTACCACTTACTATTATGTATCATTACATAAGAATCATACTTAAACTTGAGAATCTATGTGAAACCATCTCAAACATGTCTATGAACATGAAGGCAGAAAGCATGGCTATTTCACATACTACCGACACTAAATGTCTGCTCAGGATGTGGCACACAAAAAGGCAGTGTACACAAGTTGAATAAATGAGCAAATGAGCAGATAGTGTCTATGTCTGTCTGCCACCTGGTGTCCACTGCTCTGTCCTTAAGGCATCAGGCAAGGGGTCTCGAGGCTTAATGAAAAAAGGCCTTGCTGCTTTCGATGGTGTCAACAGACTGAACCAAGCCATTTTCACCTCTCCTCAGGGAGATGGGCAGCTTCTCCTTTTTCTCAGCTTCACTCACCCTAACTCACTAGCCCATGAGGACCTCAGGGTCAAGCACCAGGTCTGTCTCCTGGCTGTACCCAGGGCCCAGGCCAGGGCCTGGCACACAGCAAGCAGGCTCTCAGTTGGTATTTGTTGAAGCAAACCAACCTTAGGGAGCCTGTGGCAGACACTGTTAGTTGCCCACCCCACATTCATTTCCCTTCCTCCTGAGAGAGCCCTAATTTTGTTTAGGGTGCCAATGTGGCAAGCCAAAAACATCCACTTCTTCAGACTTCTTACAGGTCTGAGTGTCCAAGTGACACAGCTCTGCCAAAGAAATGGAAGCTGAATGTTCTAGGAAAAATTCTGCTTTCTTGCCTCTTGGCCCTTTCTTCTTTTTCCTGCCTTAGATGCAAGACCTGAGTTGGGAGCTGCAGCAGCCACGTTATGGCCAGGAGGTGGCAAGCACGAAAACAGTAGCCCAAAGCGAGGATGGCAGAGCACACAGGTGGATGAGTCTGGTCCCTGATGCCACTACTGAACTGCTGCCCTGGCCCTGGATGGACACACCCTAGACTAAGAGTGTGCAAGAAGACATCAAAACTCTACTTAAATGCCACTCCAGGAGGGATTTTGGTATTCTCACACTAAACATATTTCTAAGCATCCCCCCCAGAGAGACAAGCTTTCATTGCTGGGTACCTGTGCTGTCCTTAGGCTACCTTTTCTGCTTTTCTGCCCTTGTGGTTCCAGGTAGAGAATTCAGAATGTTCAGCAGTCCAAGATAAGAGCCCAAGGGGAGCGGAGGAGGTGGGGGTGGGGCAGTGGGAAGCCCTGGGATGGGTAGAGACAGCTGCCGCAGGGCTGGCCTCTGCGTCTGCAGACGTAGCACTCCGCTATTCCTAGCTCTCTTCCTCCGAACAGATTTCTGGCCACAGTCCGCCTCCAATGTGCTGACTTGAGTTCTCCCTCGGCCTACAATTTTATTTCACTTATACCAGATTGCTTCAAATAAATCACGGCATCAGGGAGAGGTGAATTCATGGGGCACTTTTCCAAAGAAGTGTTTCCATTAGAAATTTCACAGAGTGCTGCCAATGTCATTTACAAGGAGGTTAATTTATTACCAAGAGGCCTTGATTCTTCATTGCCGTATTTACATCTTACAGTATAATTTAGAGGAAGGGGATATGGGGAGTAATGGGGAAGTTTATTAAAAACTGAAAATCATTCCCCAATCACTTTTCTGAATTTCTTCTTTGAGGTACTGCAGGGTTTTACACAAGTTACAGTACGTAATGTCAGAGATTTTTCTCTCCAGATCCTTGCAAATACACTCAGAAGCTAATGCCCAATCAAAGCAAGGGAAATAAAGACACGGACCAGCCCAGTGGTCTTTGGTGAAGGATTAAGAACCCAATTTTTATGACCCTTGGAAGATAGAAACTTAGGTGAAAGTATCTAGGCATAGCCAGGGAAAAGAGGAATGGACTATAGGGGAAGCAAATGAAAAATACCACTGGCGCTACTGGATAAGTCTTTCTGTCCTTCCTGGATCTCTCTTTTCCATACAGCTGGACAAGCCCTCACCTTCCTCCAACCCTCATGATATTTTGACCAGTGACTCCAGGAATGACCTTTCTTGCTCTTTTCCTTGGCTTAGAAGCACTTACTGTATAAATCTTTCATCTTCCTTAATGTAGACCATGAACTACTTTTGCCAGAAACCATATCATACCTTCTCTGTCTCCCTAGTTTGGGAAACAGCAAGGATGCAATATTTGTTGATAACAGAAAGCAAAGATGAAGGAAGGAGGGAGGGATAGAAGGAAAGAAGAAAAGAACTAAATATGCTTCTAGTCCCTGGACACAGAGCAGACTGATTTACAGTTTTTACAGTGGCTGTCTGGCCATACAAAAGGACCCTTCCTTTCAATTTCAATAACCAGGAAGACCACAATATGTTTCTCATAAACACTCCAGTCTCCATATTTTCTAACTGTGATTCTCATTTCTTTTCTTGGGATTCTAAGTCCACTGCAGGGTACCTCTGTTATTTTCCAGCTTGGCTCACATTGCCACAATGTCAGGTTGATCTGTCCTTTTACGCTTCAGCATCAACCAAAATGAAAAGATGAGATGCTATCTGGAGACACAAAATACTGCCATGCCAAATTGTTAGGACTCTGGGTTGCAAGCAATGCATACAAAGGCATTTTTATTTTTAAAGTTTTAGATGCTGTGATATCTTCTTCACGGTCTCAATGATTTCTCAAGAAAACTTTCAGGGTTGACGTAAGATGGTTGCTTATAATTGGAGGCAAGTTAACAAGGGGGAAATCATATTCCACACAGCACAAGTAGAAATAAAATATTTAATGGTAACCATGACAAATAATGACACACAGTGGCATAGTGGGGACAGGGTGAGATGTGGAGACCAAGTTTCCATCCTAGCTTTGCCCTTAACTTTGGACTAACTCTCTGAACCCAAATTTCTTCATCTGTAAAGTTAAGATCAAAGTACCTATTGTCTAACGTTCTTGTGAGGATTAAGTTGCACACAAGAGAGCTAAACATGGCCTCCCAACACAGTATGTGCTCTTTAAATGTCTGTCAATGAATGAGTAGATGGAAAACAGAAGTAAGTACAATACTCAAGGGAAGAAAGCCCATAAGTTTTGGAATCAAAAACATGCAAATTCATGTCCTAGCTTTTAACAACCCCGAATCTCTTTCCTCATCTGCAATGGGGGAGGGGTGAGAATAAAATAACAATCACTCACAGAGTAACTGCAAGCCTTAAAGGATGTGTGTGCGCACCCTTTGTAACCTGCAATGGGTGGATTACAGTTTAGCTAGTTAGTGGCACACATCACCCTACTGCATGCAGCACCTGGGGTCAGCAAGGCTGCCCCCCCAGCAGAGCCAGGACCCCAAACAGTACCCTCAAATTCTGGATCTGTGCACATGGGGGAAAGACCATTGTTTCTGAAAAGAGCTTCCAGGTTTTATTCTAAAATTTGGCTGGTTTCAGTGGGGGGTGTGTACATGCTCGTGCGTGTATGTGTGCGTGTGTGTGTGTAAATGTATCTAGTTTAGTGGGAGATCTGTCAACATCAGGTCTCTGTGTGTATATATTTGTGTATACAGTTTGTAAAGTGCTTTTAGATTTTTTTAAGCCAAAAGATAAACTCATTTAATTTAAAATCATCAGCTGGATTGGATTAAATGGAGGGAAAAGCAAAAACATACACAATATAGCCATTTGTTAAATTAAACACAATTATTTCTCCTGTTACTTAATTACAAACAGGCATAAATACTCTGGATTCTGACAACTCAGATCTTCTTAAATTCCAGATCTGCATTTCGCCATGTAATGAAGCGAGGGTCATATTCCAGTTTGTGTGTTAAGCAAACCTGAGAGTTGCAATTGTATATTGGGACCATAATGACTTCACTAAAACAAGACCTAAACTTTTAATTAACCTGCCAAAACAAATTACAGCTCATAGCGCACAGGTAATGATCACAGACAGCTGAGACTCAATGCCAGGGACTCTTGGGGAAAGAGGGATTAATAGCAATATCAGAATCAGTCTGTTTTTGTATTAAAGAAAAAAAACCAGTATTCATTAAACAATCACTGTAGCTCGAAGGGAGCAGACAGGTCAGAAAGGCAGTAAGAGAAAGGTGGACGGAGAAACAGGATGGGAGAGAATATTAACAACCTCCATTTATCGAGTGCTTATGGTAGCCCAAAGCCTGTGCTAGGCACTTTACATTTCTCTGTCTAATCTTCACAACAGGGACTGCAAAGTACTCTTATTATTCCAGGCAAAAAGAGTGAGGCTCGGAGAGGTGCCATGCCTGTCCCTGGCTGCAGAGCTAACACGGGGCGGTGAGGGAAGGAGGTAACGGGAAGTAGCGCTTTGTAAGGAGTCCGTTTTCAAAGCTTCCTTGGCAGCCACCAGCATCAGGGCTGCCTGGGCTCTACCCCAGGCCCACTGAGTCGTGAATTCTGGACAAGAGGCCCAGGAATCTGAATGTTTACCTAGCTTCCCAGGTGATTCCTTTATTCAACCATGTCTAAGAATGATCCACAGCCTGTAGCCTCGAGGCCACATGTGGCCTTCCGGATCCCCGAGAGTGGCCCCTTGATCGAGTCCAAACTTCACAGAACAAATCCCTTTATTAAAAGGATTTGTTCTATAAAATTTGGATTCAGTCAAAAGGCCTCACTCAAGGATCCAGAAGGCCACATGTGGCCCCAAGGCCGCAGGTTCCCCACCCCTCTGGCTCTGAAAGACATTATAGGGTTAAGGGAAAGTGAAGACAGGTTTCATCATTTAGGTGAGAACAGAGAAACCACAGGGAGAAGCAAAACCATCTCCCTAATCATGATAAAACAGACTAGCAAGCTCTGACAAGCCAGGAATTGGCAAAGGTACCTCACTGTACCTACCTTTTATTTCTCTAAGATGCGTATCGTAATTAAAAGTAGCTTTCTTTTGGGGTTTGTATTAATATCCGTTCATGTTTATGCTCAGTTATTAAAAATAAATAAGCCTGATTGTAAAAGCTCTTCATTCTGTGCAAGCACCATCCTTCATGCTTCTCTCTGAACCGTGCTTAAGAGAAATCAGGCTGTGAGACCATGAAGCTGCAACTCAGGCACCACCGTGACTTGATAATCACGTCCTCCCACTGAAGCCACCGTGTCCAGAAAGAGAAAAAAACAGGGGCTGCAGCCTTGCAAACCCTGCCGAGTGACAGCCAAATTGAGGGTGAGGGCCGAACCTGGGCCTCCAGTGACAGGGAATGGCTGCCCTGACAGCCCTGATATCACCAGCAACCATCGAGCTGCAGCCTCGCGTTCCAGAATCCTGAGAAACCGCGAGCTGGGAAACCTAAGTGACTTGTGCAAGGTTGAAACGCAACTTAGCGGTAGGGACGCAGAACTGAGCATACTTCCCACTTTGCCCTGCAAGAAGGCATTCAGGGAGAAACCCCAGACTGTGGCCACTGACAGTCCCGCCGAGGGGAGCTCACTGCCTTCCTCACTGAGAGACACCACGCCCCAGGAACCAGGCTGTGTGTTGGCAGGTGGAGAGGACCATGCCAAAGTCCCTGCCCTCCAGGCACTGAGCCCAGCGGCTGGGACAGACACCTCTAAGCAAGGGCAGCACAGAGGCTGCTTCCTGCGTCACACCTGGCTGCCTGGCGCTCCTCACCCCCTTCATTTCGCCAAGAGGGTGGAATGTTGAGGCCTCATTTACAACAGAAGCTGATTACTCGAGCCCTGTATTTAATGGGAACATATTCGCTGCCTCAATACTGAGGGCAAAATTTCAAATAAGAGGTTAAATGGCCTGAAATTAACTTCTGCTGTTTAGAAGTGAGAACCAGTGTCTTGTAAGAGTTTTGGAAACCTAGAGATTTTTATTAAACTCCATTTTTCCATGTCAGAGGGACTCCCAGCCAAGGACTGAGACAGAGAGTGTTCAGGTGAACTCGAAGCCACATAGAACTTTTCATTAAGAAGAAACCCCGTTCCCAGGTGTTCTGATGAATGGAGTTATGTTTTTCTGTGAGTTTTATTTTCCTGTAGGGTATTATACCTCCAGGCTGTGTCACAGTGCTTCCAATATAAACTGAGAAAAAATGTTTTCTGTCCTGAATCACCTAGACCGTCATGTCCTAAAACATACTGCGGCAATCTAAGAAGAGAAATCCTATGAAATGTGTGGGTAAAGAAGAAAAATTCTTTAAATAGGGGACCAGACTACCCAGACCCCCACAAGCTTTCGAGGTGGCTGAGGGGCTCACTCTGACTTGAAAGCCAAGACCCCCCTCACTGTGAGGGACACGGAAGATGCCAGCACTGGTTTCGCACGGCAGGGCTCCCTCTTTGTCAGAGGTTAGGATATCTCTGTTCTCAGATAAACCCTAGCCTGACTGATTACATTATTCCCCCAGCCCTCTGCACTGCTATCCTCACTTTATCTTCAAGCCTTTATCTTCTTTTCTCATTTACCAGGGGTACTGGCTCCCAAACAAAACAAACCAAAACCAAAACTCAAGCAACCAATCAGTGCATTGAACCAAGTGAGACTCTAAAGGCAAACAGGTGGGATGGAAGTGGCAAGAAGAGAGACGTTGCCTGCATGTGGCTTGTCATGCAGGATTCCTGTTCTGCTCCAAGTCTCCAGACGTGCCACTCACCCAGCTGCTATGCCGTGCACCAGGACGCAGACTGCACAGGAGGACAGTGGGCGACAGCCTAGGCCCAGGAGCCAGCCCAGAGTGGCCTTCCCGTCCCTCCTGCTGCTTCCGACCTGCATCTCCAGCTGACTCCTCTGCAGCAGGCCCAGCCAGGAGGCCTCGTGAAAGGTCCTGGGAACATCCGCAGCTCTGACGTTCCCTAGTCAGTGTCAGCCCCCAGAATCCACCCCCCGCCGCCGCCGAACAGACAACACCCCACTTTCTTACCGATGGCAGTGGTGAGAAAGGAAACCACTTCGGACTCCTTCCCATCATTGTAAAAAGCCAAGTGCCAGATTCCTGAATCCAAATACTGGATGAAGCCGGTCTCATGGCTGGAGGGGGGGACCACTCCCCGAGACTGGCGCTGGGGTCCCTCCAGGCTCCGCGCCTCCTGGGCCAGGAGCCTCCTTCCATCCAGAAGCTCCACAAAATCAAACTAAAGGACAAAGAAAGCACAATTAGCCGTGGGTCTGCTCCACCACACGCCAGGTTCCTTCTCCTGGCTTCTCTCGGGAAGGACACAGGGAAACACAAACTGAGAGAGGTGCCAGAGGCTAAAGCCACGAAGGCTGATCAAACTTCTCCCCAGGCCCCGTGTTTTCATGGTAACAGTCCCCTAATTATCTTCTGAGTGTGGCATAATTAGCGGATTATTTTTTAGTTTCAATTTAGTTTTTGCTGTATGGGTGGATGAGTTTGTACCAGGACCACCATGCTTTTCAGTGGTGGGCATGTGATTAAAAACCCAGCCACTTCGTGATCCTTTGAACTCCGTGCAAGTAACGACAGGAATCTTGGGGGTCTAGGATTGGAACTGGAGCCCTGGACGGGACTGGAATGCCAGTCTTGTGCAAATGAAAATTTGATTTATATCTACATTTCTTTTGTCAATGGTCCTTGCTAAGCGTTCTAGTTTCAGGGAACAAATTTAGGGGGACTAAACTGGATCAGCTCTAAACTCTATCAATACTTACATGCTGTGTCAGACACAATTGCCAATTGTTTGGAGACTGCTTGTGTGAGACTCCAGAAGCCAGTCACACGGTGCTAACAACAGGTAGGTGGTTAAGTCCTACAGGCCCACTAGCAAGCAGATTGAGTAGTTATCTATCTATCTAGCTTTAAAAAAGCAAACCAACAAGATAGGTATTTATTCTATCTCATGTAAAACTGTCTGGAGCTATGAAGTCCAGGACACGGCAGTTCGAGTCAACAGGCCCAGGTCCGTCTGTTTTTCTGTGACTCCCTCCAGAGCCAATGTATCCATCTAGCTTTTAACTAAAATCTTACGTGTTAAATAACCACCGGGGCTAGGAAGACTGCATTTGGCCTGGGAAAGCCTGACAGATGCCTATGATTTATACTCCTCCAATTCGAGAGCTTGGAGGATCTTGGACAAGTCTCTGATAAACTGGACCAGTCATGATCGGTAAAGAACAGTCATCCTGGATGAATTTTTTCAAGTGTTGCTGGTGTGCATGTGTCTGAGTAAATACGCAACCCCGAAGGAGAGAGAAGGACGCACATGCCAGGGAAGCGACATTTCCTCCCAGCCTGGGCTGCCCGGCTGCCTTGTGTTTTCCTTTATTCTGCACAACAGCCCTGCATCTTGGGCATTGTTACCGGCATCTTATAGATTAGGAAACCTGCTCTGAGAGAAGTGATGAAGCCAGGGGTATGTACATAGCTGATAACAAGGATTCAAACTCAGGTCTGTCTGACTCCAAAGTGCATGCTTTTTTCTCTAGATCACATTTCCAGGGTAATTTAATTTAGGAGATTAGGTAATAGCAGACAGGCCATTAAGAGATTTCCTAGAATTCCTTCCTCTTAAAAAGCCCCAGGGATATCTTACTCATCTGAAAGGTAGGGTCTGAGAGGGGATAAATGGATGAATGGGCTATAAAATATATGCACTTCCCTCCAGGCTCAAGGATCCAGGTTGGGCTTCCTGACTCTGGATTAGAATTTGAGGCAAGAGCCCATGAAGATCAACAGGGTACGTGGGGGTTCTGGTTACCTGCGTATGTGAAGGTGGAAGGCCTTTTCTGCCATAAATGCCAACCAGAGCTGCCTTTCCCAGCGACACATTGAATTTCAGATGCACAGGATGGTCTATGAACACCTGAGATCTCCAGAAAGTTCCAGGAGGAATCTTCTGTGATGCTCGTCTTCCCACATCGATTTCTCCAGAGTCTATAAAACTGTCCTCTGGAAAGAAACTACTGGGCTTTCCTATCAAGACACAGGGAAGGAGAGACAAAAGCATCCCAGTTAGCCACCTGTGAAGCAAGGAATCAGCGCGTCTGAACACCTAGGACTCCCCTCAGCCTTGAACTCCTCTCTACGATGTTCTGCTGCCAGCATCCCCCTACCCCCATGGAGGAGTAAGAAAGTCCAGAACTTTTTTCTCCAGCGATGCTCACATTGTTCTGCTAAAAATATGCATTCTTCCAAAGCAGTATGGGTCCTCCCCAAGGGCCATCTGTTTACTGCATAATTCCACAGCTTGTTAAGATATATTTTGATCCTAAAAATAATCATTTGCAGTCACATGAGAGTAACTCTGTGCCTAACTCTGTACCAAGGGGAACATGGTAAAAGAGACAGGATGGGAGGACGAGGTGGTGCTGTTAAGTTTCCAACTCCGAATGATCTCCCAGCAGTGGGAAGTGTGACTTGAGCGGAGTGGGGTATTTTAAAAGTTTACTAGTTTGTGTATACATTGGAAGCCAAATTCGGAGGCTAAGATATGTGGATGGGGGTTTGTGTTTGGGGCAGAGTTACGGGTTGGGAAAGATAAGGAAGAGGGTGCTTCTGAAGGGAGAAACAATTTCTGCAAAATGCTTTCCTTTGCGTGAGGGTGAATATCATTTTTGTGCCAAAGTGAGTAAAGTTGGGGGGATTTCTCAAGTTCATACACAAAGTCTATGCCATACTGAGAAATTCAACCCAGGTTCCCAACCTTGTGCCCAGCATCCACGCAGGGGATCAGGAGTGAGGTCTCTTGGCCATTTCTGTCACCAATCGGGAGAGTGACAGCGTTGTGGGGGCAACGCAAGTGCCAGGAAGGAGGGCTGCTTATCAAACTTCCTCTATTTAGTAATGAAATGCTCACATGTGAAAAATTGAAACCCTAACTTCCTGCCAGACATCAGCCTTCTGAAGAGTCGGGAGGGGGCTGGGGGAGACTCTGGGGATGTTAGGAGACCACCCTGAGGACACTGAAAATCCAAAGTCAAGTCAACAGACTATATTTTATTTGTCATTACAGAGGACTCCCGGGGTATCGTGGTTCCAAGGCTTGCGTGCTGTCAGAGATGTTCGAAGAGACACTTTAGAGAACAAGGGTTCATTTGTAAAGAAAACACATTTTGGAACTTTTTATAAAAAGCATTTGGGGAATAAGAAATTAAAATGTCTTTTTTCCTCTAGCTTTGTAAGACTCCTTACAAAGCACATTTGATGCTGCAATGGAGCCTGGCAGGGCATTGTTATAGTCATAAAATATTTTGCTGTTTTAAATAATAAAATTCAATTTAAATGTTAAACTTCTCCATATGTTATCATTCCCATATAAACGCCTGGGCAGAAACATCAGGTCTTTATCTTTAAACCGTTAAATGTTATTTTAATTAAAAATACGCCAACAAAAAAATTTAAAATGCACACTATCAATAAAAGTACCACTAGTATTCTGTCATTAGCATGGGAAAGAGTTTGCATTTAATTCCTTTATGAAAGGAATGTGCCCCAGACTTTTACCTTCAAAATACAGACACACAAATCACCACACTGTGATTCACAGAGTTCAAAGACAGAAGCAAAATTCACAAAGCATTATGATGGGAGAGAATTACTCTCATTCTTTCTTATCTGATGTTTGGGTTACCAAATATCACAACCCTTCTGAATCCCAGGTAGAAAATAGTATACCCACAGCTTTTAATTCTACTAGGGCGGTAGAATTAAGAGTATGAAACAAAAGCAGATGAGTTCTGAGCTTCTTACTCCTAAAAACTGCAAAGAAATAAGTGCAACACTGCTAACTCCTAGGACTCATTTCCTTTGTGAGTAGGTGGGAGTCAGAGCTGATGAGACTGGAGAATTGTCTGCAGTCAAATAATTCCTACGTTCTGAAAATAAATAATGGAAAACTGCTCCCCCATTTTAGCATGCTGCTGGAGAACCGCGTAGTTCATTTTCTCTCCCAGCGAGTGTATTTTTAGGAGCCACTACTGTATCAGGTAGGTTCTACAGCCTCATAGGTAGAGGCCAAGCCCAGAGGTCTGCAGGCCCTCAGAGGCAAATAAGTTGGCTCTTACCCTACAGGAGGTGATAAAATGACACTTTTTTTTTTCCAGCCCTCTAGTATTTCACCTAGGGGGGCTGGATGGGAGGTAAAAAATTGTCGTGGGTGTGTATACGATGAAATAAAAGTAGTAACTTCTGGTCTAGGGCATATCCTCCACCAGGAACTCGAGAGCCTCTGGTTGCCAGTGGTCTCCACACTCCAGCCACAGGGCTGGGTTGGGGCTCTGGAGGGGAAAGAGCTAGCAGCCTTCTGCTCACCTTTACCTGACGGGGACGAGTGACGAGAGGGCTATGCTGGGGGTTGGCAGAGTGAAATGCCCTCCTCCTTTCTTGTGTTTTGAAAACCCTTATTGCTTTCTACTGTCTAGATTCTATTAATATGAGAGTCTTTGTCCTTAATTCTAAGTACCAAGCTGTGAGCACTAGGATATAAAATATCCCACCGTGAAACAAAACCTACCCATAGTGGAGTAATGAGGGAGGGTAGAGGGTAGAGGCAATTGGAGGAGGAAAGTCCTGTGTATAAAGTTCTTCTCAACCCTACCTACATTCTGGAAAATAACAACAATAATAATACATATTAGTGGTAGAAGTAGTGATAAAGGCAGAGGAAGTAGTATTAGTTGTAGCATTAGCTACCATTTAATGAGCTCCAGCCACATTGGCAGCACCTTCACATGTATCAATTCAGTTCTCACAAGATTAAAATCTATATACTGAGGCTCAGAATGCTTAAAAAAAAACATTTAGAGGCTGGGCACAGTGGCTCATGCCTATAATCCCAGCACTCTGGGAGGCCAAGGTGGGAGAATCACTTAAGGTCATGAGTTTGAGACTGGCCTGGACAACATATTCTACAAAAAAACTAAAAAAAAAAAAAAAAAATAGAAACCTTTCAGAGATGAAGCCACTTGGGTTCCCTCTTTATGTATTAGAATATGGCTTCTGAGAGCTCTAAATTGAATGACTAATTAAAACTCTATAAAGACATTCTCAGTGGTGGTGGGGGGCATTGACCCTTTTAAAGAGCAAGAGTCCAGTGGCAGGCTAAATACCAAAGCTAGACAACCGAGATCCAAGGCCCATTTAAGAATTTCCTGTTACCCTAGGGTACAAGAGGTTGATCATTTTTATGAATTGGAACTTGAAAACAAGTCCCAAAGTTAAAGGGCAACTGTCAAAGTCTCAAAACATTCAGGTGAGGGATACTATACCATCACTGGGTGCCCCCAGAGGCTAAACAAACAGTATGAAGAGCTCAGTTCAGCATTAGGGCCCCCCAAGAGCATGATTAGGTTTCACGGGGCAGATTCCACTGGAGACAGTCCTTTGCTTTGTAAAGCTAGAAAGATTTAGGCTTCCTACAGCAATGCTGTGCAAATATGCAATCGTATCTGTAAAAGAAATTTCTCAACAAATTGCTGAAATGATTGGATAGCTCAGTCAAATAAGCAAGATTTGGAAGAAATGAAATTCCATGCACTTCCCAATCACAGTCTTTACTTTCCTGAGCTGAGACCTATCTACATAGGTTCTAAACTCCTAATCAACTAACATTCTCCCCATCCCTCCACCTTTTTGGTTCTTTGCAGTGCAATAACTTGCACAAAGAATCCTTTAGTTTCCTTAGCAACTGTTCGAAATTTATTTGGTTATCAAAATAAGCTGTTCCATTTTGTAGAGCCCAGCTGAGCCTGCGCACAGCAATTTGCATGGTTCAAACTGATGGGCAATTCTGATTTCATTGCAGAAAGAAGAAAATGCTATCCCTAGCCTACCAATTCAACCATCAGAAATGCCTGTTTATTCAGTGCTTTTCCCCCCCTTCCCCATTAATGCATAACACAAGTTCTTGTGGCTTTACTTTGAAAGGCTGCTGTATTTGGTTTCTATCCCATGACAGCTCTGAAATGGTTACAGCCATTTTGAAAATATAGTACGAATTACAGTTTTTTGTTATTCTCAAAGACATGGTGAACATTTACAATACTGGATTATCATATATTTAATTTGTATTATATAATTAAACAAATCTATATCCTTTAAAATATTCAAAAAAATACCTTGCACCTTTGCAGGATCGCTGGAGGAAATGTTAATTAGTCTGGATTTGGGGGAATTTAATAACTTATAAGGGATAGCTTGGGATTTGAGTGGATAGGGAGGAAGCTAATATTTGTTGAGTGCTTCCTAGGCTTTGAAAGGATAGGTGTTATCATCCCTGTTCTACAGATTAGGAGGCCAAAGGAGATGCAGTAACTGGCATGAGTTAACACAGCCAATGTAAAGTGGGGTCAGGTCCAAAACATGTCTGGCTCCAAGACTGATTTTTCCTCTTTCTGTCCTACTACTCTGCTTCCCCCATTGTTGTAGAGCAGAGACTCTAATCTTAATTCTGGAATCAGCTCTCTTCTCAAATACCCTTAGATGAGACAAGAAATATGTACTCACATCAGGGTTAAAGACTTTCTCCATTGAGATATGTCTAAGGAACTACATTTTTTAATATCACAATTAAAAACATAAACTGAGCAGACATTGCTATGGACAGGGCAAAAGAAACTGAGAACCATGTGGTCTCACAGAAACTATAGGAACCTTTGTCCTCTGATTTTCCAGACTGATGTATTTTTCGTCACAGTAATTGCTTTTGATGCTGACCACTTCCCAGCACTGCACTGCATTGAAGGAGTTTGTAAACAGGATTTCCATTTGCATCAGTAATGACAGATAATCCCTTTAAGCAAAAATACTCCAATTAAAATAAACCAATAAACTGCTCCAATTTTATTTTGTCTCTTATCTGTACCTCCTGCTCCTTGGGAAAAACAAAACAAAACCTAAACAACCCACAAACTAATTTCATTAGAGTGGGAGATTTCAGATAGATCCAACTCCTGTTTAAAGAAGGTTTGATAGAGATCACTGAGGGAGGAAAATACATTTTGCTAAATGAGAGCCTTCACCAGTTCCTTGAAGGTTCAGTAGATTTTAAATCTACATTTGTACATGATGGTCTAAGGCAGTCCTCACTTTATGGTATCAACCTGGCATCTGACACTAGGAACTGACATGGGCACCACACACCAACAAGCAGGACCATGGACAGGGCCAACTTGGAAAAAAAATTTGGAAGCGCTGTCCAGTTGTTATATGATGATTCTGCTACTAATTCCATACACACAACTTACAAATGAGAATGTATCTTAGAGAAAATCTAGCTCAGTATCCTTTTGAAGGGAGCGAAACGATGCCCAGAAAGTCTGTTCAAGGAATTTGCTTAAGGCCACCCCACAGGTCAGCGGCAGCAACTAGATGTGTGCTTAGCGATTCTGACTCCTATCCCAGAGCTCCTCCCACGGCCCCATTTTATGATACTTCCTTCTATATCCTACTAAGGGCCAAATCAAGTATAAATTATTCAATGTTTTAAGTCTGAAAATCTCTGCAAAGGGGAGGACTGGCTTTGCTCCGGAAAATATTGGGCTTGGCTCTATGGAAATGCCCCCAGTTCTCGCTTCCCTTAAAGATGACCACAGGCCAAGAGTTGACTCTGGCCTTCAGGATCATCATTTCAGAGGTCATGAGTAGCCACTATGACCAAACATATGCCACTCTGCTAACCAAACTGACTGCTGGAAGGCAAATTCTTGTAAGGACAGAGAAGCTCAAAAGCCATGATCTCAAAGTTAAGTGAGCTGAGAAGAAAGAAGATGGAAGCAGTGAGGGTTAGAGGAATCTAGGGCCACTTTGCTGACTGCAGGGACACCAGAGAGATAAAGCAGGCCACAGCAGAGGCAGGAGAAGGAATGGCCACACTGCCCAGAATGACAACCAGGCTGGCCTGTTAGCTCTCTCCTGGTGCCAATTTTTGTGAGTCTGTGCCATTCTTTTGGCTGACAGTGAAAGGATTTGTGTCCATGCCATGTTAGATGGACCTCTAAGACATTCAAAACATGGGTCTATGGATGTCCCATTCAAGAATGTCAAAGCCAAATGCCACCACCATCTCTGTCACTGATAGAGAAATATCTGTGTTTCACTGTACAACAGAACTTCACATCCACATCTCCTTCAGGATCCTGTAGCCTTGGGCCAAGTCATGCGGGGAAGCTCATGGAGACAGCAAGAGCCCTGGAGTCACAGACCTGCACTCACATTCCAGACTCCACCACTTACTGTGACTCCAGCCAAGCCACTTAATTAATGTGATCCTTAGTTTTTGCATATAGAATAGTATAAATAATTATAGCTACCTGAGAGGATCTCTGTGAGGATTAAATGTAAAACTCAATTGCTTGACAAAAGGCTTCGAAACAAACAAGCTGTATAAACACTAACGATTATTATTATTATTGCAGATGTGGAAAGTGGAACTCAGGATAATTAAGTGACTCGTTCAGGGTCACATGGTTCGTAAATGCTAGACCACTTGCAGTGGTGTTTCCACGAAACCACAAGAGTCCAAGAATCTTTCCATCACCACACACCGTCTACCCACACGCCATACCCCACTCCCACCCATGCCCGCTTGTCCCATGAGGTTTGCCCGGAAGGGCTCATTGACCCCACACAGACGGCCACCCCAGCAGTGTGAAGCCCCCTCGAGGCATGAGATGGGACATTGCTGAGCACCACGAGCCCTGCCCAAGCCCCCCATGAGCTCTCAGTGACAAGAAACTGCGATGAAGACAAAGGTGGACCGGCAGCCGGAGTGGAGTGCTCAGGGATGGAGGAAGCACTAGAGCATGGAGCTGTGAGCCAGGCACATGACGCGCATGACGGAGGTCTCCTCGGCGCAAAGGCAGACACAGAGGACTCACGACACGGACAACGCAGCAACCCTACCTTCTGTGGCTCCTTTGCCTTTCCTGTCAGGGGTCTCTAAGCCAGTGCCCCCTGAGGGGTACAGGGAGACGTCCGTTGGCACAGGCCAACTGCTGGCTGTGTCCTCCGTGATCTCATACATCTGCCCCTCCATCGGCTGCAGGTGCCAGTTTAGGCCAAACAGGTGCATGGCTGTGGTGAGCAATGAGAAAAGTCATCTTTTTCTGCCGGAGGTGGACATGGAACTCCCAAGCCACAAGGGAAGGGTGGGTGGGGTGGGGAAGACAGGCATTCAGCTCAGCTCAACAAACAGCCCCCAGAGAGAGCTCTTGCAGTGCCAGGCCCTGCAAAGGGGAGTGGGTGCACAGAGGGGATCGAGGCTTGGACCCTGTCCCCAAGGGGCTCACAGTCTGGTAGAGCTGGGGGTGGGGGCACAGAGAAGGGGGAGTTTCAGGAGCTCTTGGCTTTTTGCTTCAAAAGATAAATAACAATCTAGGGGGAAAACTGCAATTTGTATCACAAAGAATTAATTTTCTTAGCATAAAAATAGCTTCTACAAATAATAAGCAAAGTCCAACAACTCAGTAGGAAAATAGGCATAGGATGTGAACAGGCAGTTTACAGAATAAGAAATACAAATGGCTCTTAATCATAAGAAAGGACTCTTGGCATCACTCATAGTAAAAGAAATGTAACTCTAACTCTGAAATACTATTTTTCACATATGGCTTGGCAAAGATAAAAAAGGTTGAAAATATACTATACTGGCAGAGGATGGGAAGCAAGCGTTCTCATACTTTGCTGGTGTGAGAATAAGCTGGTACAAAACCTATGGAGGGCAATTTGACAAAAGCTAGCACATTTAAAACACACCCTTTATCCGGGACTTAAATGTTCCAATTCTAGAAATTTCTCCTCAAGATATACTCATACATTTACTAAATGATGTACAAAGTTATTCACCATAGCATAGTTTGCAATAGTAACATATGAGAAACCAGTTCATCAACAAGGGGCAAGATAAGTGACAGCCACACAACAAAATAGTATGCAACTATAAAAAAGTGAGGAAGCGCTTTATGTATTTGTCTGGAAGGAAACAACAATATGCAGAAGTGTATTTGATATACTGCCTTTGGGTTAAAAAAATTCCTGCATATGTACATGATATTTCTGGAAATACAGGAAAGACACTGGTAACAGTAGGTTTGTCCTACGAAGGAAAGAGACAGTATGCATTGGGGGTGGATGGGAGACTTGTTTTTCACTATATCTCTTGTATGTTTTCATTTTGTACCATGTGCATGCATTTCTGTTTTAAAATTCTTTTTCCAAGATAGCAACTGCTAAATAGTCACGTACAACAATCTAGAAGAGACTACAGGATGCCAAAGAATGAACATTATCCCTTGATGTACACAACGCCTAAGAAGGCTAGAAAGCCTGTTTCCAAAAAGCTTTGTGATCCAGTTCAAAAGGTCTGCTTACATCCCATCTTAGGATGCAAGACTTGGGCCTTGTCAATGGTCCAGACTCACCTCTTCCGGGATGTCTACCCCAATTCCCCATATAAGGAGTTAAGCACTCGAGTCCCTGGACTCCCACAGCATCCGGTATGTACCACTCACTGCATTGTTCCACTGATGGACGTTTTCTGAAAGCCCACTCTGTGATAGATTCTGAAGAGCCAGAATCGAATCAGACAGTCCCTGCTTCAATAAGCTCATCGTCAAGTAGGAAAGACAGACAAATAACAAAGTCTATTCGGAAGGACTAGAAGGCCCAGAGGCAGGTAACTGATCCATTAGGAGGGCCAGGAAGACAGAAGACCTACAGAGATATGAAGGCCCATAAGTAATTGTATTTACTAAGGACCTACCGTGTGACAGGCGATGTGCTGGGTGACTTGTGTATATTACGTGTAATCCTCATGGCAACCTCGCCAAACACAATCTACAAAGGTCAACATTAAGGCTCAGAAGGTTAATTAAAATAATTATAAAACGATTATTTATTGAGTGCTTACTATGTGCCACGTATTGTGCTAGGAGTATTAAAAGCAACATTTCCTTTAACTCTTACAATATTCTTAAAAGACAAGTATTAACAACTTCATTTTACAGATGAAGAAACTAAAGCACAAGATTAATTCACATATGCAAGGTTAAACTGCTAGCAAGTGGCAGAGTTTAGACTAGAATGCCGAACTGTTCAAACCCTGAAAACACAAACCGTCAGTGGTCAGTCTTCCCGGTGTGAAGGCCCAGGCTCCACCCACTTTGCTAGGCCACCTCTCACTGGCTGTACCTAGCAAGGCGGGCATTATAAAGACATCCCCATTAGACATCAAACAGTCCCCAAGACTTTTAAGTCTCTTTTAGGTGGCAACATAGTCCTGTGAGGTGGAGAGGAAGTTGTGTTACCTGGCCCCAGTTTAGGGGAAGCGTCACGGATAGGATAGTGGTTTTGAGGGGCTGTGTCACCACCTACAAGACATGACAAAACGCCGAGGAGACTGGAGCACAGGGCGCCCTTGTGGCTTCTAGTCCAAACAGGAGCCATCCAGGGACACACGCAAGTCTGCTTTAGCTCGGGGGCTGCGCTCCGGTCGATGAGATCTGACCGTTTGCTTTTTCTTTGGTTACTGTGATGCAGGGGAAAGTGTGCGGGACCAGAAGTAAGAAAACTGGTTTTGAATCCTAACCGCCACTTCCTGACTGCAGTTCTCTTATCTGAGACATGGGTGTAGAAATTTCAGCAATTCCAAAGATTATTGTATCAAATGAGGAAAGATGTGGTCAAATGCTTTACCCACTGTACATATGTGTGATGACTATATTTTATAATTACTTTAATATATTTTTAATATATTTTATTATTTTATAATATAGTCAATGGTACAATATGTATTTGTACCATTGATGACAACGATAAAGACAATAGCTGGCTGATGTTTACTGAGTACCTTTTTAGGTCCCAGGTACTCTCTGAGGTGCTGTGCAACTGCTCTCTGCTACCTGTGTGTAGTTGACAGTAACAACTTAACAGTTAGCTTGCCTGGAAGGAATGAATACTCTGCTATTTCTGAGGCTGAGTTAGCTCACATTTCTGCTTACCTTCTTACTGTTTTAATGTGTGTATCAGCAACTCCAAAGGTAATGGAGAAATTGTTTGAGCCACAGACAACTCAGATGTATGCAGTTAAATGAGCGGTGCTTCTTTCCCCATTAGAATCAATTATCTCATCTAAGTGTGCGAAAATGCTGTCTTGTTAAAAGGTCATGAGAATTAACTAATCCCAGAATGAATAGAATTCTCACAGCTTTGTGAAGAGAAACATTTTTATCGTCAAAGCTTTCTCTTATTTTTAATGAGATGCAAAAGCAAGTCCTTGCTTTACCCTGAGGGGAGAAATAAGCCAAGGGGAAAAAGGTGTTCTAGGTGAAAACGATCAACAGGTCTGGGGGCCCAGGGGCAGGTAGTTAGGGCAAGACAGTCCACAGCTGGTGGGGGTGTGGCACGTAGAGGTGGATGTCACCCCTTCCAATCAGAGGTTCACACCGCTGTGAGGCTGGCTAGTCACCTCCACAACCAGTAGAAGACGCACTCCTGAAAACTACCTGGGAAAGCAAAGCTCTGTATCCAACTCCAACTCAGACTGATTCTCTTAGGAGACGTAGCCATCCAGAAATAATTTTAGAGGCTGGTGGGTAGGGAAGTAAACCCAGGATCACCAAGATTGGAATGAGAAACGGCTAGCTGGCAGCTAAGATTTAAATGCTGGAGTAGGATGGGCACAGATTCCGAGATGTGGAGTTCAACTAGCAACGTCGTCTTAAAGCCAAAGTAAAGGGGACATTTAATCTGTGATCCAGGGTCTTAAATATAAGTCATGCTAGTGACCCCTCAATTCTTTCACGGTATTGTTTGGCTGGTGGTTAATTTTTACAGTTCTGGGTTATGGGAAAGGGGAAGAGAGTTTGCTCTACTACCTTCTTTCCACAGGACACAACACATGTTCAGCAAGAGTCTGCCCGTGAAATACAGAAGACCAAGCGACCACTCCTCTTTATGATAATCATCATCATCATAAAAACAAAATCGGTTTCATCTGAATGCATACTACATGCCAAATGCTTTATTTACATTACTCAATTTCATCCTTACATAAAGGTTAAGTTGGAAAACATTGTAGAATGTACATAATGGAATTGGAATAGAAATTGAGCTATAGCGATGTACTTTGATTTATTCAGAGAGGTAAAGTACATTATGCAAGACTATAGAGCTAGTGGAAGTTTGAGGCAATTTTCAAACTCAGGAGAGCCTGTGTCCCCAAACCAAGCTTCCTCTTTTACATCATTTACTTTATTTATTTATTTTTTTAAATGGGCAACATGAAGCCCCACCAGCAAATAAAGTTTGAGATAAATGTTGGGGGGGGGCTCACAGTGATAATAAATAAACATTTCTTGGCCCACAGTGACCCTCATTTAAAGCTGTGTATAGTAGTAAATGCATGTTATCCAAATGATTTAGAAGTAATAATTAAGGATCAAAAAAATAAAAAACTAACAAATACAAATGGTCTCCCCAGCCTAAGAATGGACCAGACCACTGAAACAATATAAATTATAATCACTATATTCCCCGTTCCCTGAAGAATTAATGGTAAACACCTACCACCACCAATGTATATCACATGATTATCTATATCACACCCTGCACTGTGTTTTTATCACTATTGTGCAAAACCCTCCTCAAGTACACTGAAGGTGGCCGAGATAAGAAAGTTGGTACTGCTTTTCTGTTAGGCTAGTTTGTACTTCAATCAAAAGGTGAAAAGATGCTAAGGAGTTCAGAAAAAGGCTACAGAAAGGTAGCAAGTTCACAGGAGATCACCCACATTGAAATGTTTATGATTTCTAAAAGCCAAGAACCAGGGTGGGGGACATCCTGACTCCCTTGGCTCTGGTCAATCTGATCCCAGGCTGACATTTTCCTGTAGCCTTTTCCTGCCCAGTGAGACATGAGAGATGGCTCAGAAAGTGCAGGCTCTATCTTGACATTTTTAAGAAATGCTTCATAGATGTTCAGACACTGAAGGCTCCCCCCAGCACCCGGCCAGCAGGAGGCAATTAACAATGTCATTATGCAGGAGTCACCAACACAAGTACAGGAGAGTTTCTGCTGTCAAGATGCCCACTTCCTTTCCAAACATCGAACGCAGCAACCCACTTGCATCTGTACATTAGCAGCTTCAGGGAGTGACTAGGGACGGTTATAACCACAAGGAGCTATGGATTCAAGTGACATTTTCGGTTTCAAAAGGCATAGGAACCAACCCGGCCACATAGCTACCCACTTTTCTGTTCTGCATTAGTGCTCAGCTTTTTGTTTTTTAACAGAGTCATTTCTATAAAATCAAAGTCACTGGAGCTCTTTGACTTATGGTCCTCTAATGGAGAAAACAATAACCAAAAAGACAAAACAACAACAACAAAATGACAGGCTTTCATTCCCAAGGTTTTATTCCTGGTTCTGTTACAAAGCCACGATATCTAGAAGTTGCAAACCAAGAAGCTGTGCACACAGCGATGTACATGGCAGTGTAACCAGAAAAAAATTAGAAGCAACCTAGACGTCTAAAAATAGGAGAACAACTTAGGTAATTTATGGTATAGGTACTGGATGGAATACAAGGCAATCATTATAAAAAATAACTATAACAACCAGCAATGAGGGAAAAATGCCTAAGATACAATGTTAAGGAAGAAAAAAAAGCAGGACACAAAATTGCATGTTTTTCCTAACTGCACCTCTGTAAAGCCAGGTATGTATGTTGGAAAAAAAAATCTGTAAAGAATAAAATTGACATCAGGCTTTGAATTACATCGGTAAGATTCTTTTTTAGTTTCCAAACTCACTTTAGAGCAACAGCATTAAAAAGGAAGCTGTACAACTTAGCGTCAGGAGCACTAGGTAGAAGAGAAGGATGGTGGGGGCAGGGATCCTAACTTAGAGCTTTCGCCACATGTCAGACACTAGACCAGGGGACTGCGGATGCTGGGATGCTCCCTCGTTCAATCCTTACGTACACCTGAGAAACTGGTTTTGCAAATAAAGAAACTAGAGGCTCAGAGAGGTTCTAAGACTTGCTCAAAGAGACACAGATAGGAAGTGATAAAGTCACATTTGAATCCAGATCTGACTGGTTCAAAAGTCCAGGCTTTCCTCCTGGCACATCACACCGCTGATGAGTTACAATGCCTGAAATTACATTAAAAAAAAAAAAAATTTAAGGCAAAGCCTTTGCTGGTGGCATAGCCAGATTGGCTCTTCTGAGACAGTTGTTTAAGGGGCTTTCTTCTTCTCAGGGATAAAGTGCATTGGGGGGCCCATCCTTTCACCTCCGACTGCTGGACCCATGGCTGATCCCCACAAACAAAGCCATGTAAGGGCAAGTAAGGGGCTTGTCTGTGGGCAGAGTCAGCCTGCCAGTTTGGGTCTATCCAAAGCACTCAGAGCTTGTTTGTTTACTGGTTTTGTGGCTTTGGGCAAAGTACTCAGCCTCTCTGAATCTCAGTTTCCGTGTCTGTAAGATGAAGATGATAATAACCATCTCAAAGGGTTAAATGAGATGATGTACATAATTAGCTTAGAACTAATCTTGGCACATGGCAGGAGCCCGGTGACTGGCAGCTGTATCATCACTGTCATTTGCTATGCTGACTTCCCTACTTTCTACGGCCACCGAAAACTTTGTTGAAGCCAGGTCTGTCACAAGACCTTTTTTCTTCTTTTTATATGTTCCCCATAATTCCCCTTACATGTCAACTGCAGATGCTTTTGAACCGAGGGTCCTCTCCTGCTCCCATTAGCCGACAGACTTTGTGCATGGGAATAGAGGTATTTGCCCAATGGATGAAATAGCTTTTAAAAGCAGAATCACTATAAAACAGCCTGACAAGATCCCACTGGTGACTACGTGGGGCTAATTTTAAATCAAGTAAATATATTGCTTTTCTCCTGTCTCTGGATAAACTTGACTGCAACAATCAAGGCTACTGTCTCTCACTCCCAAATTAAGTGTTTTCTGGAGAATGGACTCGGGCACAGTTAATCATTTTTCTGTGCCACACAATGTTGTGGGGAAGGACGGCTTTCAGCAAGGATGCATGCCAGCTGCTCAACGTTTCTGTAAATCAAGGCAGAGCCAGAGGATGGGGCGCAGTCAGCCATGGAAGCAGGACACAGGTGTGCCTACCATCAACACGGAGGACAATATCAGTTTAACCGGGGGGCACCAAAAACTGGTGACAAGGCAAGTTGCAGGGGAACTGGGAGCAAAACCTAATTTGTACAGAATAAACTGCTGTTATTGCAATAATAGAATAAGAAAGCTGTCTCTCCCGGACACCTTTCACCCTCAGGCTCTACTAAGACCTCTTCTGTACATAACTAAGTTAGGAGTTGGCCACCTCCCACCAGCCTTCGGACTACTAACCTCAGCCCAGTTATCTGACCTCCCCCTGGCAGACTCCCAACACCGTGCTGGTTCCAGGGTCACGGAAATGGCACCATGGTTATGAGCACAGCCTCTGCAGCCAGACAGACCTGTCTTCCTCCTCTGGTTCTGGTGTTTACAGCTATGTGCCTATGGTACTCTTATGAGCCTCAGTTTCCTCCTCTGTAACATGGTGATAATATCACCTAGCTCTAAAAGTTGCAGAGATGGAAAGAAGTGATGTGTTTCGTGACCTTACGACAGTGCTTGGCAGTTACTGAAGTGCACCACCAGATGCCTTCTTTGTTGGTATCACCACCATCATCCCTATTGTGCACCAAGATTTTCACGGAGAAAATGAAGTAAGGACATACCAGGACTCGGGGGGGTTGAGAAGCCTGAGTTTTTGCTCTGGTGTTTGGGGATGTTGCTAAGACTGACCTTCCAGGTCCCAGGGATCTGCCAACTCATCTGCACAGATGAAGAGACTCAGGCTTGACTAGTGCATTTGTGGCAGGGCCTGGGACTGAGCTGAGGCCAGGTCTTCAGACTCCAAGTTCAGAGCTCTTTCCACTAGGACCCTGTTATTAAGTCCCACCAGAGAATCCCGTTACAAGCACGATAGCCATCTTCATCATTTGATCTCCCACCAGGCACTGCTTCCCAGGGGAAGGGAGTCATCTCCTGGGGTCTAATGTAAGGACAACGCACCCACAGGATAGGCCATGTCAGGCCATCACATGGCCCTCCCCAGGGCAGGATTATTTCTCCCATTTCTGCCCTTTACCACCTAGTCCAGAGGAGTGAAGAAGAAAGGAAGGAAAAGAAGTAGGCAGACATAGTGAAGTTATTATTAAAACAATAACAGCTCTTGCTTACTAAAATTGTATACTATGCATGATATTACGCTGGAAGACTCATGGTTATTGTCATTTAAACTCACAATTCTTTAAGGTAGATGCTATTAGTAACCCCATTTTATAGATTAGCTTCCTCAAAACAGTGCTAAAAAGTAGTTATTATTAATTTAATTTTATATCTCTAGAAAACCAAGGCTCCAAATTGTCCACAATTGCACCATTCATCATAGCAGTGTCAAGATCCAAAACCAGGTGCTGGTGACTCCAAATCCCAAGCTCTTCTCACATTGTTCTCAAGGAAGCACAGGGCAGGCTTCCATTCAGTCCCGATCAGAATAAAAGTGTAGTTTCTGATCAAATCACTGCCAACAGCGCAAACATTCAGGTAAGTGACTCCACATAGAAGAAGTGCTCATACCTACTAAAAGGCCCACAATCTGCTCTTCACACTCCATGCCTCGCTAATGATCCAGAGATCAAAGGAACCCAAAGGATTGCCTACCTGCTCAACCTGCTGTGCTGGTGCGCGTGGTCAACACAACAGGCCAGCGCCAGGTCTGGGAGAGTACCTGTCACTTCCCCAGAGGGGGAATGTACCGGCACAAAGTTCTGCCATACTTAGATTCCTCTCTCTGCGGGGCTTGTAACCAAGTGTAAATGCCACTCACAAGGCTATCTAAAGCATCTCTGCATAGAGGTGTTCTGACCTGGCAAAGGACCCACCTCTCACTACGACACACCGCCCTCTCCTTCACCTGTACTAACGATCAAATGAGGCAGAAGACAAATGTGGGCTTGGTTACTGTTTGGGAGCTAGCCAGAGGAGAAGATGCCAGTTGCTATGTTCCATTTCCATAGCTACCAGAAAACACACTGTTCCTTGGCTCTGCGGAGCGACCCTTCGTTTCCTGATTTCCTTTGGCGTACCAACCAACCATGTAACTGATTTTTTTTCGTGATCAAAGTCAATTAGGAGGTGGTCCCAATTGTACCTCAAATGGAGTTTTAATTTGTGTATATATTATTAGGCTAGGCCTTTTCCCTCTGGAACATTCACTTCAGTGAGAGGAATGAGGGCAGACAGCTTAACGTGGAGCCTGCCACCCGCATTTCTAACTTGGGATAATATTTCTTTATAATGAGAAGCATTTTGAAAGAGCACTTTAAAACCTCACAGAAGAGAGTGTTTGATGTCCCTCTCTGACTCCCTACAGCTTCCCAGTCTCCTGCCCCACGGGCATTTTCTATCCCTTTGGGACCATATAACATTTTCCTCCTGTCTGTCTTTGTGCACAGAACAAGGCACTCGATAAATGTGAGTTCCCTGTTTTTCCTCTTTGATTATGCGCAGACTCCTGGTTTGGTTCAGACCTTCCATTAAAAAATTTCAGGCAGTATGGAACTCTGGGCACCATGATAATTATCATGATAATGAAAATGACGATGATGACAATGTGAACAGCAGCCACTCTCGTTAACTGGAAGCTATACCACGTCAAGCGCTGTGCCAAGTGCTTTATCAACGGTTATCATTTCATCCTCACAAAGGCCTATGAAGCAAGTAGTATTATTACCCACATTTGAAAGATGAGGAAACTGAGGCTCAAAGAAGTACAACAACTTGTCCAATGTTGCCATTTAATTAGAGGTAGAGAATAAACTCATATCAGGCTTAAATCCAGACAGAACCTGTCCCTAACCACTATACTACATTGCTTTTCTGATTCAGTATAAAACTGTGGAAATGACAACAATGAAAAAAATATTGCCAGTCTCATTGTTAGCCGGACCTGCCTTATTTTGCTCAAATTTTCTTGGCAATATTTCCCTGAGAACAGACACTTGAAGTAACAACTCTTCAGAACAGAAATGACTTTAACAGAGATTTTAGATGCCTGTGGAACACAACATCTGACGGGCCACACTGCTTCTTGCTACCCAGGAGTCTCACTCCGTGTGGACTTCTCTGTCCCTTGAGCTCACTACCCATCCAGCCTCCATGCTTTTGCTGATACAATGCCCTCTGCCTGGAATCGCTACCACCTTCTCTATCAAAAAAAAATCCCCACACCTTTCAAGGCCTCCTTCAAATATTGCCTCTTCTGTGAGCATTTCCTCCATCACTCCCAGCCAAAAGTGACCTCTGCCCCCAGCCCTGGGTCCTTACCATTATTTCTGCACTTCTCCCACAAGCACCGCCCCGTGGGGTGTGTACCTGTGCTTCCTGTTCTTGCTGGTCTCTCCAGCAGGCTTAGTACCTAGTGGAGCAGATCTGCAGAGAGCGAGCTCTGGTCCTTACCAGCTGCGCATCAATGGGTATGTCGCTTACCTACTATGACCCCCAGTATTTTTATCCATGTGGACATGGACATAACATAAAACCATCTCCTAGGTTCTTATACAGACTGCATTTAATGAAGGGTCTTTATAGGTTATGAAATGTAAGCATTATTATATTGCTTAATAGTTAATGAACACTCAAATATTCTAATTTAATACAGTCTCTGCCTAATATGCAGACTGATACAAAGATTTATATGTGAAACTACCAGCACAGTCTCAGGCCTGTATGATTAAGTGTATGTACAGTACTATTTAGTAGACTTAATGTGTTACAGAAAAATTAGGAGACATAAAATGGAAGAGACATAAAATTTGAAGAGTTTCTAGTTTTCAAGTAAAGAAAATTTTCATTTAAAGCTTTGCTCCTCCTCCGTCTCCTCTCAGACACCCCTTTTGCATACACAGTTGGACAGATTCAAATGTCTGCTCACATACACAGAGACACGCACACACTGAGACACACTCAGGAGCCCGAGGAGTGCGTCTTCCTGTAGAATTCTACAGATGGCCTGAGTGGCAAATTTGGGACAATGTGATGAAATGGAGCCTATGGCACAATTAATGATACTGGCATTTTTTCTCTTTCGTCACTGGAGGCTGTGAACAAAATCTAACTCCAGGCTGAAGGGCATGATAAACTTAGCTGCCTGCCACATGCCAGCAGGAAGGGCTTTCTCCAAAGTGAAATGTTACACCCATGACAATCTACTCATGCTGGACGAAGCCTGGAGAGGAGCAGAATCAGATACCACGAGTGCTGTTGCTCAGTAAGCGATGGGTCTCGAGGTCTCCTGATGTCCATAATCCAGGCCTCCTGTTTACTCTGATCCTGACACACTTTGGGTGCAAACCACAGCCCCCTTCCATGCACAGGTACGTGGCAATGCTGGCACAGTACACGGCACAGGGCAGGCGGACGTTAATTTTTCTTCCATAAGAAGATAAGCTGGTTTCTGTCTTTAGCAGGGAGCAGTTCGGATGGGGTGAGCGCCACCCACCCCACGGCTGTGGGAAGACACAGCACAGGGAGAAGAGGGCAGGCTCTGGGGGTGATCCTGGCTCTCTCCTTCACTGCTGATGTGGCTTTGGGCAAATGACTGAATCTTCTTGGGCCTCGGTTTCTCATCTTTAAAAATGGAAATAAAGATAGCCCAGTGCCTAGCACGTGGTTGGCACGTGACAAATATTCACTGGGTAAGTAAGACTTCTGAGAAGAATGAATGAGCAGATGCACATGACACTCAGAACAGTGCCTGCCGGGCACGTGGTGAGCTCTCAGTTCCCGTGAGCTGCCGTCTCTGGCACCTCAGCTTAGGCCTTGCCAGGGGTGGCGGGAAGCAGGGGCAGAGGAAAGCCCCTCAGACAGGACAGCAAAGTGCCCCTCGTTTTCTCTGAGCCTTGGGTATAGGGCACATGAGATTAGAGGAGGGCTCTTAGAGGCAGCACAGTATGTACAGGATTTAGAGTCAGAAAATCTAGTTTCTAGGCCCAGCCCTATTACTCACCAGCCATTGCAGCTGGAATAAGTTATTTAACTGCAGCAGGCCTCAGTTTCCACATCTGGGGCTTGCTTGCAGGACAAGGAAATGCAGTTAATAATTCTATACATGGCCACGTGTGGTGGCTCACACCTGTAATCCTAGCACTTTGGGAGGCCGAGGCAGGAGGATCGCTCAAGGTCAGGAGTTTGAGACCAGCCTGAGCAAGAGGGAGACCCCGCCTCTACTAAATAGAAAGAAATTAGCCAGACAACTAAAAATATATAGAAAAAATTAGTCAGGCATGGTGGTACATGCCTGTAGTCTCAGCTACTTGGGAGGCTGAGGCAGGAGGATCGCTTGAGCCCAGGAGTTTGAGGTTGCTGTGAGCTAGGCTGATGCCACGGCACTCTAGCCCGGGCAACAGAGTAAGACTCTGTCTCAAAAATAATAATAATAATAATAATAATAATTCTATACAGTGCATGAACTGCTGGAAAAGATCAACATATTTGAAAGGCCTCACCAAGGGCAAGGTATTTCCTATGTATTTGCCTAGTAGAATCTCCCTTTTTGGGGGAAGGCGGCCAGTGGTTCACCAGCACTTATTGTGATTTCTGTAGTTCTACATTCAAAGTTTGCAGTACAATAGAATAAAAGTACAGATGGAGGCTCATAGATAGGTAAAGCACACAAATGGATGTTTTAATGTGCAGTCTTTGGACAATGATGCCCAAAATAGCCAACCTTTCTATCTGCTGTCCTCTGCTTTTGTTTAGGCTGTTCCATCTTCCAGAGAGTCATTCCCACTCTCTCTTTCAATATTTTACTTGATTTACAAGCTCAACACCTTGAGGAAATTTCACTTGATCTTCCCAGTTAAAATGAATTGCTTTCTCCTTTGGGATCCCATGGGATAAAGTTCACACACAGTGACATACTTTCATCATCTGCCTAGTATTGCCACGAGCTCCTTACACATGTGGCTTTACAGGAGGCTGTGCATGGCTGAGAGGCAGGGATGCCAGCTTATTGGGCTCTGTCTGTTCCTCACAACCGGGCACGCAACCCCGCAGACGGGCTCAGTGAGTCCTCGCCACCATTTTAACCTGAACGTGGGGAAGCTCCCTCTACTTAATCCCAGATTACCTGAAATCCCTACATGCCGGGATGGCCCCTGGCTGCTAAACCTGAGAGCGCTCAAAATCTCTAGGTGATCGGCCACTGGGAAGGGTGAGAATTGCATTTACTCAACACCCACTGTGGGCCACCCACAGACTGGACCCTTTGCAGCCATTCTCTTGCTTAATGCTCAAAACACTTAGTTACTGACATTTTACCAATGAGGAAACCAAGACTCAGAGAGATTATAAAACTTGTCTGAGCTGGGGCTGGAATGCAGGTCTTACTAGCCCCAAGTCTGTGCCTTTGCTACTAGACTGACTGTATTGCTGCTGCCTTCAGAAGGACGAAGCTGTTTAGTTCTGGTTGTGCTGCTTTACTGATAGGAGGAGGCACTGAGTGGAAGGAGAAACACCCTGTTTTTGCAGCCATCTCTCCTCTCCCTGCCCCCTTCCCCGTCTACCGGCCTTCCTCTCAGCCAGGAAGAGTGGCTGAGCTCCGCCTCCCGCTGCTCCCCCAGGCCCTGGTGGACCCAAGTTCCCCTGCACAAGGCTAGGACTTAACAAAGTGAAAGAATAGCCATCAGGGAGACTGTTTCCTCTTTCTCTCCGTACTTAAGTGCAATTAAATTATGTTCTTTCACAGTAATTAGTCTGGAATAAAAATAAGACTCAGGGAAAAATCCTTTCCAAGGATGCCAACAATCTGTAAAACTGACTCTTGTCCGCACTCCCTGGGTGAAGTTGCAGAGGGGAACCCCGAGACCCAGCTGGGGCGCCCTCCTGGCCCACAGGGCTGTGCTGCCTCCTCAGGGGCTTTGAAATTGCCCGGAGGGCAAATGAATAAAATGAATATCCTGGTAAACTTGGGTCCTTTCTTTTTTGAGATGTCAATTCCAAACTCAGGAACTGCCTGGCCCTCAAGTCTGACACATCTCATTTGCCAGGGGGAAGGAGAAGACAGATTTCATTGACTAGTGGCTCTTACCGGTAAGAACTTGGTGCCCGACAGTCCTGTCCTCCCCACAATGGCCTAGTACCTATGTTCACAGGGCAGGAGACAGAGGCTCCGTGAGAGTGAAGTTCTTGCCTTGAGTGAGTGGCGCAGTAGTTAGGAACGATGAGGTCCAAAGCCAGGTCTGTGCCTCGTGCTGACTGCTTTTCAGCAGCCACCTCTGGTTTTCTCTCTTCTAATTTTCCCTCCCTTTAGTTCCCAGGAGCTAATTCACTCTCACGTTATCTACACTGTCCATCTTTGATCTCTGCTAGAACTTGGAGCCTCTACTCTTTCTTTCCCTCCACGCCATGCCTTGCAGCATCCGTTAGGCTCTGGTCCTAACATCCTCCTCTCCTCTCTCTCCTTCAACAAAATTTTGCCTAACACATGTCACATCACGCCAGACCCTGGCACAAAAAGCAGTGGCTATGACACTGAGCAAGACAGAAATTGCTTCTGCCCACAAGGAGCTCACAATCTAGAGGTGGAGACAGACGCTAAACAATCAACGTCACGGTCATTCAGTAGCAATTGTGTGAGCACTATGAGTACTAGAAAAGCAGACAACTGGGCTCCTGGCTTAGTGTGAGGGGCTCAGACGGGCTTGCTTGAATAAGTGACATCTGATTCAAGCCAAGCTCTTGAAAAAGAACCGACTGTGGGGAGGGGGATGGGAGGTGGCAGGTGGCTCCACTCCAGGGACCCTTCAGCCTCTTTGGGCATCAGAGCCACTTGTGACCCGATCCCCCATCTCCCACCAATTAAACTGGCTGACCCAAGATCAGACACACAGTGCCATGCTGGCGGGACTGCGGGGAAATTGGACACCTGGCTAGAGGCCCTGGAATTCAGTCCCATCCTTCTGAAGAGGATGTGGCAGTGATCCTCTATTAAACTCTTCTCAAGAGCTTTGAACTGCTCACACCTGTGCCCCAGGAATCCGACTCTGAGGAATATACCCTCCCTAAGGTAATCCAAAGAAGAAAACAGAGCAGAGGCACAAGATGTTCACAGAAGTGCTATTTATAATAGTATCAGAAAGACCAGGAGTGTAATAAGGGGGGAAAAAAAAACACAAGGTGAAAATATAATAGCAAACAACTGGAAACAGCAGAAATACAATGATATAGTAATGGCACAAATATAACAGAGCTATTAAACTTGACAAGAATGAGAATTATGTCAGTACTTGAAACTGTTTGCATGAAACAATGGCCTATGAAGAAGGCGGAAGAACATAAACTTGTGTGTTCACGCCGACCACGCACAGGCGTCGGCTGCTGCCCTTCAAGGAGGTCAAGTATAACACGCAAAAAACCCCAGAATGTTTCTGTCCCTTGCCCTAACAGCTTGAATTCTGAATTACATCTTAAAAATTTCTCAATAACACTTACATATCTTAGAGTGTTATTTGAAAATTATTTTGAATAATACCTGATTTTGAATCCAGTAAATAAACCACTTCTTTAGTACACTGCACTTCTCAAAAACAGTGCCTAAAACTACAGAGACAGAGGACAGAAGAGTGGTTGCCAGAGGCGGAGACTGAGGAGAGGGGACTGACTGCCAAGGGGCATCAGGGAACTTTCTGGGGTGATAGAAATGTTCTGTGTTTTGACTGGGGTGGTGGTCACACAACTCTACTGGTCTGTCAGAATTCACAGAATGGTAACGTAAAACATGTTAATTCTCTGTATGTAAATTATATCTCAAAAAAAATCTGATTTAAAGGAAGTGGACTGGGCCTGGTGGCAGAGGGGGTCAAAAGTAAGGAAGCCTTGCCTGAGCAGTGTCTGGGTCTCAACCTACTGTTAGAGCCCTAGAAGTACAGTCAGAGTCTCTCACGTTGCTAAGGAAAGGGATGACAACAGGTGGGGAGACTGATGACATCCCTTTGCCCTCCACATTCACTCTCCATCCTTCTCCACCCTGCTCTGTGCCCTGGGAGGCTGATCCACGTGGCCTGGATCAATGGTTCCCCTGGGCTCTGGCTCCAGCTGGGTTCCACCAGTGGGAGGAGATTGTACGGTGGGAAGAGAGTGAGGCTGAGATGTCTGTTCCCTGGCTCCCTCACCACCATCCCTCTGCTGAAGACCACAAACCCTGCCAAGCAGTCCTCTCCTGTGGCTGCCTTGCCCTGGTCCTGGAAACCTCCCTCCCCTAGCCCTTTGTGCCTGGGACATTAACAGTAAGTATCCTGGTGTCATTAGCCTGGGGTGGCACATTCTTTGACACTCTGCCCTCCCTTTTATAATCACCCTCTTTATTAAACTCTCCTCAAATTAAAAACAAATGATCAATCAAACAAACAAACCCCACAACCCACTGCCTGAATACTTCCTTTGCCAGGAAGATCAGTACCCAACGGTTCTAACATGGGGCAGGTCTGCAAACTGGAAAACGTTCTTTCATGCTGAGCTGAAACATGTCGAATGACTTAACTTTAGCCAGTCTTTAGTTTGTTTCTTTTGATTCCTATTGTACAAATGAGGAAACTACAGCTTCAGGAGAATAAGTTCTTGCCTAGGTGGCTGGGCTAGTGCTGGCAGAAGGATGGGGCAGATGCAATCACTGGTCTGCGGTCTGGGGACTTTAACTTCTGCTCCTGTCATTCCAGACACAGGCTCCCCCAGCACAGCCAGCTCCATCAAGCAGCTCTCCTGTTAGAATAATCTTCTCTCTCCCACAGAGCCCATGGGGGCCTTCCCATCATTTCACCCCCGGGCTGGCTCTGCCCTCTGCAGCCCCTTCCCCCCAACAGCAGCATTTCAGACAACTGCAGAGAGCCATGCTGGTCTCCTACGTCCTCCTTTTGGGAAGCTGGAAGATATCTGTCTGGGTTCTGTCACAGAGAGAACAATCTATATATATCTTGCTATTAGCAATTCCCACAGAGCAGCCTGAAGGAATCAATCTTGGAGAGAAAGGTGTTAATGCAGGATCCTGCATCTTTATCACTTTTTCCTCCTCCTAAAAGACCATGTTCAATCATCTCCATTTCCCATTCTTTGGGCCATAAAGCTAAATCTATGGCTTCTGTCCAAAAGTCCTGACGTAAAGTCAAAGAGAAAGGAGAGAAAATGAGCCTTATTGCGCACAAATAACACCAGGGCCCAAAGTGCAACAGGCCTGTGCTTATGAAGCCAATAGCATCTGAGATCCTGACAGTGCATGAGCTGAATCAGATGGAAATAATTTGGCAGGGTTTGGGGGGGTGGTTGTCTTATTTGTAAGTTTTTTCTACTCATCTCATGACCATTTCACCTATACCTGAGACCCAGGACATAAAATGCACAGTTCTGCCACCATGCTTTTGTCCATCCTATTTTTCTGTCTAGACTACCCTTGGCAGACTTAACCATCTTGCAAGGTCTTTTATTCAAACGAGTCTTATTGAGCACAGCTACCTTGTGCCAGGCTTTGTGCTAGGGATTGAGTATGTAGCAGAGAGTAAGACATTAGGAGATGGAGGAGTGAGAACAGTACCCTAAAGGGAAGGGAAGTCTAATATCTCTTCTAACTGGATTGCTGCCATCCTGAAGTCCAGTTTGCACAGTGAAATGTCAGAGATCCCGAGAGAGCCTGCACAATTCTATGCAAATCACACTTAATGCCCAAGTTTACCTCTATCAACATTTCCCACATAGCCTTGAGAACCCGATGACCCAGGCTCTTCCAGACCAAGAACTGCAATAATATTCCAACAAGCAAAGCTAAGAGCTGCCTTTTGAAGAGCAGCAATTAAACATTACGCTTAGCAACATTCTCACTTATAAATTAAACTATCACCACTTCAAGCAAGGGTTCTGATTTTTATTATTATTTTTGTAATCTACAATCAGCTTCTGGTGATGGTGAAAAATGTGACCTTATTTTTAAAAAGGATCCCTCACTGCTACTGTGCATGTTGGAACGTTCCACTATAATTACCTGGAGGCAAACATTTGTGCTTCTGCCCTTTATGTCCCGGTGCAATTTCCTACAGGCAGAGAACCAGACACCAGGAGGACTTTACTGGACCATGTAGTCCCACCGCAGTATGGGTGAGGGCCAAGGAGGGGTAACAACAATCTCCCAAGGCCACCAGCGATGAACATCTCCTGTATCGCATCATCTAACTTTCACAGCAGTCTTATAAGGCAGTGCTATTCTTCTTTCCACTTTGAAAATGAGAAAACCAAGGCTCCAAAGGTTGCACAGCTGGAGAATGGCAGAGCTGAGATTTCCACCGAGTTGGTTAGGCTCCAAATCCTGTCTTCTTTCCTGATGAGAACACCATGCTGCCTTGAAGAAACCATGGCGAATGCCGCTGACACCCTACAAGGTGGACCTGAGCCTGATGATGGACCAAACCACAACCAGGGGACACTGAGGTCTCCTGTGAAACGTGAAGCTGTTCCTGGTTTTCATACTATTAATGAGCCTTTTTTGTTTCCATTTCCAAAGATCTATCAGGCAAGATAGGTGCTTAAAGAGTCCTCAAGATATTAGTCCACGGCTCTTCTGCATCACTCCGTGTTTACTTTTTACATAGAGATTCAGAACGTGAGGGAAGCTGTCAGTTTTATCTGGATAGAGGCAACTGTCAGTGAAGCCAAAATCAACTTTTGTCCTAGTTAAAGAAATGATGTGAGATACTTTTTAGGTGATGACTCTTCTCGTGGCTGCTTCCCTGGAACAGCAAGACATCCCTACAAATGTATTCTGACAGGTCCCCCTGCTTGTTCTGTCAGCTGCCCTTGTGACGAACACAGGCTGGAAGCCTGCAGGCACTGCAGTGAGACAGGCCTGGTCCAAGTTTGGTGCCACTCAGGAGTCACTAATACTCTTTTACCTGTGATGCTAATGGTACTAATAATACTATTAATAGTAATAGTATCTAACTCTGTGCCAAGCAGCGGGCTAGCACTTGGTGCAAATTATCTTACTGGACTTTCACAACAACCCTGTGCAGTGACCACTATTATTACCCTCATTTTGAGGCTGAGAGAGATTACGGCAACTCGCCTGATATCACCACGCTTGTAAGCAGCAGAGCGGAGGTTCGAAAGCAAGCAGGCTCACTTCAGAACCCACGCCCTCAACCACGATGTTGCCCTTGGTTTCCTCTCCTATAAAATGCGCTAATCATCCCAACCACAACTGTTATAAAAGCCATGAGCAAAGTGGAAACTGAGGTTCAGAGAGGTTAAGCAACTTGCCCAAGTTCACACAGTCAGCAAATGATAGAGCCTGGGTCTGAATTGGGGCCTTTGGACTCCACACTGTGTGCCCAGGTGGCTGGAAGCACGGCCTTCGGAATCCCACGTCAGGGTTGAATCCCGACTATCGTTTACAGGTTGTGGGACCCTGGCAAGTTGCGTACTTCTTTGAGATTTAGTTTTCTCATCTGGAAAATACAGAAAATGATACTCATCCCACAGAACGGTTGTGAGGGTCCAGAGAGATGACACACATAACAGGCTTGGCCCAATGCTAGGCACATCGTCAAAATTCAAAGGACCAAATCCTAGGATGGGAAAGTGATGGTATGAGGGTTAAGAGTGTGAGCTCAAAAGACATAAAATTTTAAAAAGCATTGGTTCAAGAGCTAGAGTGCCTGTGGTCAGGTGGATCACAGTCCAAGCACTTGCCATGTGACAGTGGGCAGGTTATTCAAGCTCACTGGGGCTCAGTGTCCTCACCTGTAAATTGGGGTTCTAAGATTTCAGTGAGAAAACACAAGTGATGTGCTTAGAGCAGAAAAGGGCACGTGGACAGCACACGGCCAGAGCTAACTGCTCTCACTATTAATGATAAACAGCAGCCAGTGTTATTTAATACTCCACACCACACCTCCTTGGGTGAAAATGTTTAAGGAACAATTAAATGCTATAAAAGAAGGCATTATTGCCAGGGCTGTACAAGCTTCATGGTGTGACCTAAACTAGCCTTCCCCTCATATCACTCCCTTCACCTTTTGTTCTGCAAACAGATTTCTTCAGAAAAGAAAAGGCAGGGTATTCAAATGGGGACCGACAAGGACCTGACCCCTTGCTAGGGAGAATGGGTGAACAGAACAAGGCAAACTCATCCTCCAAGGCTGCCTTGCTGAATTGGCCTCTTTGGAGACAAGCAGACACATTTGTTCTCTGAACAGATCCCACAGTGGCCTGAAGATCCCGGCCCAGGCCAGAGCAGCCAAGTGACACTCCCTGCAGAGGAGGAGAGGACCCAGAGGCAAGGCCCTAGGCTCTGCAGGCTTGGTGGGTGGTAAGTGCTGACTCCAATTTCTCGATTTTCCCATGAAAATGCCTGCAAATGTATCTATAATGGAAAGGTCACTGGTTGCACAAGTTTCTCAAGGAACTTTCCAACTAAGAAACTGAACGTGGAACGGATCTGTCTGTCAGGGTCACCATCCAGACATGGCAGCCCTGGGCAGACACGAGCAAAAGAAAAATTCTTTCCGCCCTCGGTTTCGGCCTCCCCCTCTGCTGGTGAGGTGATGCAATTCTTATCTGGAACTTGATAGCATGTAGAAAATAATTAGAAATGAAAAGGTTATTCATAATTTTTAAATGAGTTAATTAGTAAATCCAGTCAGACTCACTCATTACAGTAATTAATAATTGATTATACTTGAAATTAAACACAATTTTTCATCAAAAATCTAATTAAATATCTGTGCTTTTGCCTGTTGATTAGATCACTTGGTCTGTTCGAAGAGAGTCTTTGTTAAGGATATTTGTGCTTGACCGAGACAATTAATTTGGTTTTTAATAATTGATAGCTCCTTACAAGTTAGTCATCACAGCACATAATCATGACCAAGCCACAAGATTCATCACTTGCCCTCAGCAGCCGAAGGAGACCAAGCAATAAGGTTGCTTCCCCCAGGCCTTGAAGCAAGGTTGGGACGTCCTCACACCTGCAATGCCTTCACCTGCATGAGCCTACACCCACCTGGCAAACATCCTTCCGAGCTAGTGGGCCCTGCCTATTTTCTAGAAGGGGAAATCAGAACTCACAAAGAGAAGGAATTGCCCAAGGGCAAACAGCTTCTGTGTGGGCTTTCACTGGGCTGAGTCTCCACGTGACAAAAGGAATGCCCCAGGTTGGCCTCTCTGACCTGACCCCTGGACATGAACTCTAGAGTCCAGTCTCAATGATACTACACAGATAGAATTTTAGCAGAAGGATGTATTTATTCTTGGCAAGGACATACTATCAATGACTAGAGACACAAATCCTCCTGGAGTGACCTTAGCTCTACCCCCTCCTCTCCACCCACATTGTACTGCCTTAGCTGAAGCCATTAGCTTTTCCTGACTAGTTCATTGCAATAGTTTCACACCAGGTCTGCCTTCTACTTTTCCTTCCTCTACCCTTATCTTTCTAAAACAAAAATCTGACTATGTCCTGCCACTGCTTAAAACCATTCAATGGCTTCCTAACTGCCCATCCAATAAGGTCCTCAACTTGTCCTCCTAGCTGATCTTCATAACCTGACGAAACGCTCCTGTATTAACTCCCATGGTGCACCCCACACAACTTAAATACTTCAAATACAGAAAATTTCTTTGTTACCACGCCATCCTTTTTCAAGTCTTTGAAAGTTCCCTTGCTTTGAAATACCCTTGCTGCATGTCTACTTCTGGCTAATGCCTACTTTAAAATTCAGTCAAACATCACCTTTCCCAGGAAGCCTTCTCTAGTCCCCTTGGCTGGGGTTGGGTATTCCCACAGCCCCTGAGCTGCTGTGTAAATCAATCACCGTTTTAGATTTGCCTGCCAACATAGCGATCTTTTTTAAGCTATGAATGCCTCAAGGGTAGGGACCATATCTTTAACCCTAGCACTAAGCATCATGCCTGGCTCAAAGCAGATACTCTGTATGGTTTGCTGAATGAAAAATAAAATTCATAAAATAGTACATTCTAAGACCCTCAACATTGGAAGAAAAATTAAAGGTCATCCAATGAAAACCCCTAATCAGTGCTCAAATCTTATTCTTGCTAAGTGGTCACTGAGCTCTATTTGTACTCTTTCCGATAGGGAGTTCACTACTTCCAACAGTAGCCCCTATCTTCAGATAGCTAAAGACCGACCATGTATTCTTATTAAATGGGAGAGGAAGAAACCCATGTGATAGAAAATAGGAGAGAGTTTGATTAATCTTATAAAGATTTACTTTTCCTCATTGAACTAGGCTACATGGTATAAACTTCAAGACTTCAATGCAAAACAAATTGATGTCTCTATGCAGCAAACTACTTGACTTTTGAACAGTGACACACACTGCCTGTCCAAAAGTTTCCTTGCTTAGGAAATATAATAATGTAAGTCAAAAGCAGGAGCTGTGCCAGTGGCTGGTGGGGACACAGTATTGGTGGTGCCAGAAGACACATTCATACAAAGTAATGGTGCATAGAACCCCACAACCCTCACCTATAATGCAATCTGTATCAATGTCACACTTCTCAAAGAGCCTGAGTAGGCCCTGACCTCTCCCAGTTTGGCTGTGCCTGTTAGCCAAGGACCGACAGTAGGGATGGCAAATGCCTGATACGTCATCAATATTTTCCATTCCTGTGACCATGACAGACATCAATAATCAATCACAGAGACTCTTTTACATTGAGTCTAAATATAGCCTCAGAATCTTTCTCAACACAGCTTTCTAGGCAGCAAGAACTAATCAGTCAGATAGAAGGAGAGATGAAACAGGCATGCCATCCTGGCCTTGGAACCATGAAATTCTCAAAGCCAGTATTTACAAGGGGAAAAGACCTGACATACCAGAGGAGGGTTATTATAGCTCTAGATACTTTAGGAGACCTCCTTGTTTTCAGGGCTGTCATTTCCTGATTACTTGCTTTTATAAAATTCATGCATCTTGAGAGAAAAGTGAGCACACAACTTGCATCACCCAAACCTCCGTCCATGCCTGAACCCCCCTCCACCTCTTGAACAGTGGTGGCCCCTGCTCTATTAATGGCTCCTAGTGGCAGCACTTACTGCCTCTTAAGACAGCCCCTTCCCGGCCACACTGACTTTCTTGTTACAAAGTTCTTTTTCACACTGGGGGGCACTCTGTCTTCTTTTGGCCTTTGCTGATTAGTTCTATTTCTGTTTACTGGGCTTGTGCTGAAAAAGTCCCCTTTGCTTAGAGAATCATCTCAGCATTTTCAAGCATGGGTTCAAGGCTTTTTCAAGCTGGCCTGGCCTACCTTAAATCTGAGAATTATAGACTATGAAGGCTGGAAAGGACAGGGGAAGTCAGCCTTGCCTTCGATGCCTTGCTGAAAGGCGGACTTACACAGAGGCAGCAGACCACACAATGCCCATGTCTTTTCAGGTTGATATCTTTCCCAGAGAAGACCAAAGAGCGGGGTCAGGCGTAGGAAACTAGACTGTCCGAAACACATAAGAGGACTGTGGAATGAGAGCTGTCTTGCTGCAGCCAGGTGGTGGGACAGGCAGAGCTCCTTAGGGCCCTGTCATGCTGGGGGTCAGGCTCTGCACTCCACGCATCCCTCCGCCAGCTCTGTCTGCTCACTGGGACGTGCTGCTCCTCAGTCGGAATCTCCCTGGGTTCCTGAGTGGTTTAACTCTGGAAGTTGGTTGCCATGATACCCTCTGACCACCTCGCCACACCTTTGCCTTCAGACGTGCTTTCCTGGCAGCTTCCCTCCAGCCCCAGGACACTGCACCTCCTCACTGCAGCCATGAGGCACGCGCGGGAGAGGCTGCCTGCTGCCCAGCCTCTCCAACTTGTCATTTCATTTGTAGTGACTTCAGTCTATGACACTCATGCCATAGCTCACCACCGCAAAGGCTAGTCCTACTGAGTGCTTACGCCTCTGTGCTAGGCACTCAATACCTGAAAGGACACGTGCTCAGCTTCCTTCCTGGTATAAGTGCAGAGCGGGGAGGAGGGGCTCAAAGAGCTGACTCTGACAGTTTAGGGGTGCAGGCCTGCTGCTTGGGGCCCACGGCATGCTTTGACTGCCATGCTGGTGAGGAGCCTTTAGTGTCCATAGGTGTCTTGATCACTGCCCTCTGGGCCAAAGGGGAGCCAAGGGAAGCCGGGGGAGGGGCTGCTTACCCACAAAGTACGCCAGCAGGATAACCAGCGTGGCTGAGATGACGATGGCACTCAGGGCCGCGCACTTCCAGTTACAGTACTTGGAGGGCTTCTTGAGGTTGAAGGCCGGCCGGGCAAAGGTGCTGCGGGGCAGGGGCCGGGGTGGAGGGGAGTACACCGTGCTGGATGTCAGTGGGTACCCTGGCGAGGTGGTGCAGAAGAGCGGGGAGGTGCCTCCAGGCTTGAAGAGGAAGTGCCTATGGACAGAGAGGAGCGAGAGGGCATCAGGGTCTGCTGGTGGCCTGGGTGCCCAGACAAACCTGCAGGACAGAGGCAGCAGTAGAAGAGGCATGCAGAGGAGCCTGGAGAGAGAGAGTCACCCGGAGACAATGGGAGGGACGCGAAAAGGAGAACACGGACCAGACCACAAAACAGGGCACATGAAGACACATTTCCACAGAACATGGATGGGAGAGCCCTTCCCCAAGTTTCAGTTTCTTGGGGAATAAACTACCTGTTCTCTAAAATTATTACAGTGGCTTGGAAAGTGTCTAAAATCCTGTTCTATCCCCTAGAGACAATAGGGCCTAAAATTTTTCTTCTCCTTCCAGTATGTACATTGCCAGTGCATCTTTTTGAGGATTGGAGTACTCTTCTTTTTAAAGGGGGTCTTGTTGGTGTTGAAGCCAAGAAACCACCACTAACTTCCGCCAGGGCCAAGAGTCCCCTAGTGGCCGTTACACAGCCAATGGCAGCAAATGCCTGCAAAGCACTCTGCTCAGAAGCCAGACTGCTGCCTTCCAAGCCCCAGGGAAAAGCTGTGTGAGAGGCAAGAGGGCAACTGCACCCTACAGCCTAGCTACAATCTTGAGGGCAGCAAGGCACAGTCAAAGCACATGGTTGTGGCCAAACTAGGTGTCAGGAAATCTTGCACAGCTCGGCTTTAACCATGGCCATGGGAGGACTTGCACACACATCCTGAAAAGTGGGGTGCATTAGTTGCACTGTACACCCCTGCAAGTCTTAGGATAAACCCACCTCTGTTGGAGTTCAAGATGCCTCAGGCCACAGAATACACACTCAGGGCCAGAATACATACAGTACAGGGCCTGTGCTGCACAAAAACTGCTACATGAGATGGTTTTCAGAATGGCAAAGGCAGCCAGTGAGATGCTGAAAGCTGCATATTAACAAGACTGTTAATATGCTGGGGGGACAGGGTATTCCAAGGATACACTGTTGCAAGTTGAACATGGACTTGGGGATGGGCATGCAACATGGGTAGCCTCCCCCAGGAGATCCCAGGGAAAGGTCTCAGGTCTGCATGCAAGCGCAGGAGCCACGGGGGAGAGCACACACAGAGAGGAGCATGGGGATGTCACCTACCCGTCACTGTAAGCCCCATCATGGCGGGAGGCGCCGAGAATGTCCATCTCAATGAGGTTGTCCTGCAATGTCCCTAGGAATGGCTGCTTGCCTAGGTTTCTACGCACACATGGAGACATGAATGAAGCAATGAGTCATGCATCGATGAGGGGGAGAGTAGAGAAACACATAAAGTGGCTGTTTGGTGCAGCTGTGCGTGAGACCAGCGGGACGCGGTTTTCAGGCGATGGGTCAGTGTGCAAGCCACATGTGCAAGGGGTCCACCTGGCACAGTGCATCCAGAGGGAACATTCTCTATACAAACCCAAACATCTGGCCATTTGCGCATCAAATCACAGCTCTCACTGAGGAGGCCTGACATGTGTCTAACATTGAGCTAGGTATGTTACAGTCATTTTCTCAAGTCTTCAAAATAGTTTAAGTGAGAAAGGCATGCTATCCCCATTCTACGGATGAGGAAACTGAGATGTGCAGAGGTAACAGGACTTGCCAAGGTCACCAGCTAGCAAGGCCCAAAGTAGAAATTTGAGCTCAGGTTTATCTGAATCCAAAGCCTGTTCTTTCTCTTCTACTTGATACTGTTTACAGCTGCTTAAAGAGTAGTAGAGACACTCATTTTGCTAGTCCAAAGAAAAAAGAAAGCCAAGCATTTTGGGCTATTAGTTTCCAAAGCAATGGTCAATGAGGCTTTAGTAAGCCTCAAACCATCTGGAGTGCATTGCTGAGGCCCACCCTTAGAGATTCAGACTCAGCAGGGCACATGGGGCCTGAGGCTCTGTATTTCTCTCAGGTCCCCAGGTTGATGCTGCCCATGGTTGGAGTCTCACGGTCCTTTAGCTGTGCAGGGACCTGGGTGATGACTGGTTAGCAAGGATGGCACCACACAGAACACAGAGTGAGTATTCTGTCCCCCAAGTACCCTGAGGGCAGCCGTGAGCACTTTGTGACTTTGCCTACTGCTAACCCAGAATGAAGACAGACGTATTTGCCCTTTTTGGTGTCAACCAGGCTTGCTACATGACATCATTCACACCTGAGTGCCCTGGGGCCTGTTTTCTGATATTTTCAGGGTTGCTGCCAGCTCACTTTCAGACCCCGTAGTGAGTCACTGCTAACATGCTAGTGGTGGCTTCAGCCTTATCCCGTGTGCCCGGAGGAAGGACTAACTGCAGAAAGCCAACTTTTGGGCCCACCCTTGCCAAGAACCTTCCTTCTGACTTTGGCCAGGTGTTGAGAACCAGTATACCCAAATTCAAGTCCCTTTTATGCTACTTTCTTGCTGTGTGACTTTGGGTAAAACCCTTAACCTCTCTTAATCTTATTTCCTTCAGGTAAAAAGGGATTATAATACTAAGTACACAAGGTGGCTATAAGGATCAACTGAGATAATGCTGGAAGAAGTTTTAAGGACCATACAAATATTACAGAAGGACTAAAGCCAAATATAATAGCTGCTATCTATCTACCCTGTATCTACCACATAATACTTACTGTGCTAGGAGCTCTGCAACTGTCTAATTGCAATCTTACTCCTCAAAACAACCCTACAAAGTCAGTATTATCATTGCTCTTTTGCAGACTGGCAAAGCAAGGCTCACAGAAGTAATTTCTAAGGTCATATCACATAGTAAACAAGTGACACAGCTGGAACTGGAATCTGGGCTTGTCAGACCCCGGAGCTCAGGCCCTCTCTGCTTCATACCTCTGTCTCACTCTGCACGGCCTTGTGACTCCTGCCCCTGGCCAGCCTCAAAGACCAAAACGAGGAGGGGCTGTAAGTACTGTTTCAAAATCCCATGTTATTAACATCCCTGGGGGGACAGTGAGAGACCAAGGCAACACTATTTTGTAGCCAGGCCACTGAGTACCAAGGTGGCGGTGGGAACCCCGAGTTTCATGAGTCAAGAAGCGCCGTCTGGACCCCGCAGCCTGGACTGTAGGCTGTTCTGCTGGTGTTCAGGGCCCCTGCCTGGGAGGAACTGCAGGGGTGTAGAAGTCCCTCAGAGTGGCTTCATTTCTACTTCCAGGAAGGTGGCTCTGCGGATGGGAGGCCTGGTGGCCCAGCGGGAGGCATACAGGACCTGAGTTCCAGACCCATCATTCACTGGCCCTCAGCAGGTGAGCCCATCTGAGCATTCATGGAAGGGGATAATGCTCACTTACAGAAACGAAGTGTAATTTGGATACATCACTTCTCTGCTCTCAATCCACCAATGACTTCACAAGCCTTTTAGAATAAAACCATAGTCTTCACCAGGGCCCACAAGATCTTGTAAGATCTGGCCCCTACTCCTTTCTCCAAGCTCATTTTCTGTGCTATGGCTTCCCTAACTTCCTTGCTGTTTCTCCAACAAGCCAAGCCAAGCTTTTGCTTTCATCCGCCTCCCCCAAACACATCTATGGATCAAATCCCTCCCCCAAATATCTGCATGAAATATAACCTCCCTTCTCAACTATTTACCTTCTCACCCTAATAGCTCCCACCCACTCTTCCCAACCACACCATGGCCCCTGGTACTGATTACTCCTCACAGGACTCAACGCTACCCTTATATAAGGAAAATATAAGGCAGTGCCAGTGCAAGGGGCCAGGGCATGATTAGGAGGAGATAAATACATATGTTTACACAGATGTATATATATGTTTACCTGCTTATTGTATTTTTCCTTAATGCAATTTAAGTTCCATGAGGCAGGAGTCTTATCCGCCTGGTTCACTGCTATCGGCCCAGAGTCTAGAAGAATGGCTGGTAAGTAGTAGCAGGCCCTCAGTAAATACATGCTGGATACTGCTGAATTCAGGGTTACAAAAGGAAGCATGCCTGGCATATAGCAGGCACACAGTTGGTGCTTAACTGAAGGCAGCCACAGGTGGTGTTTTATTATTACTTCCTCCATCCCTTGCATTTCAAGAGGGAATTGTCTGCTCTCTCTACAGTGTGAGCAGGTCCCAAGGGCCCCTGCCCAGAGGGCCCAGGGAAGAGCTCTTGCTGCCCACCTGGAACCTGCGGCTGGCAGCACGGTACACTCCCTAGAAGACCAGGGAGGTGGCTGGCATCACCAGCTTGGGACTGTGCTCTCAGAGTCAAATCTATAGCTTAAAAGCACCAGAAATACACAAAGAAATAAAATCAGACAAAAAAAAGGATAAAGATAAAAATGTTAACAGTGGGGATTTTCAAGTGACTGGATCAAGAGTAGTTTTCATTTTGATTTTTATAATTGAAAAGGAAACAGTTATTTCTAAAAAGGGAGAGAACAGATAATTATCTCCTAAAAGTACAGATCTATTAGGACAAGGGAAGAGGCAAGGCAGCAGAATAAAGGCCTTCTAGAGCAATGGGGTGCCAGATCTCCTGAAAGAGCTTCCACAGTCACGCTAACCTGGATATTAATCGTTTAGATCACTTGGGAATTTGGGGGGACGTGAGCATTTGCTGAAAATGCTGGCTATTCAGAATGCTACGGCTGCCTTGAAAGGCCTTACTTTGTACTTTTAAAACTTAGTCGTGGGTCAAATTATTTGTCATTGTTTGATTGATGAGGAAACTGAGGCCCAGAGAGACATGTGCCCTGCTCCCAGACCCACAGCAAGTCAGGGGCAGAGCTGAAAGTACAACCCAGGTGTCCTGACTCCCACTTCAAGGCTCCCCTTTAAATTTGCCATCCCCCACAACACTCTGGGTGTCCAGTTCTTTTGAGAAACAGAAGCTGTAAGGATTTCTTCATGAGGACCCTAAGCTGCTGGCCCACCTTGGGTTGCAGCCCTGCATGGTCTCCTCTCACTGCTGCTGGGAGCTCAGATATGGACAGGTGATTCCCTTGACCCACACTCTGGTGGGTGTTATTACCTCGTGTTACAGATATGGGAACTAAGGCCCAGACAGGTTAAGTGACTGCCCAGGGTCCTAAAGCAAGGAAAAGGCAGAGATGGGACTCACACCAGATCTCTCTGACCTCCCAGCCCCAGCTGCCTCCCAGGAAGAAGGTCAGTAGTACCTGGGGAGGGAGCTGCAGCCACGTGGAGCACTGTTCTTAAAGCTATTCCCAGAGCAGGGAGGGACTGGCTCCCCTTTCAGCCTGGTGGGGCGGTGGGAGGCGGTGCACCTTGGACTAGCCCCTGAACTGCCTGCAATAGGGGCTTCCAGGCCCATCTGTCTGACCCAGGGCAGGATGAGCTCACCTCGCAAGGGTGGAACAAATGGCTTTTAGGAAGGAAGTGGCCAGGAAGCTGCAGGGGCCAGTAGTTCTTCAGGACTGTCCTGTTTAACAGCTCAACATCTTGCAATGAGCCCACTGTCCTGGACCACATTTCTGTCCACAAAGCCCTGGAACAGCCACTGCTGCATCTGATTCTCACAACTACCTAGAGGGGCAGGACAGGCAGGGATCAAACCCCATCACCTGCGGCTGAGCACCTAAGGTGTGCAGTGGGTCAGTGACTCAGCCAAGACCACAAAGAGAGTTAGTTATGGAGCTGGCATTTGAATAAATGAATGGAAAAAAAAAATAAACCAGGTACCAGGTCTTCCAGGCCACAGTGATACTTCTAGAAGGCCAACCCCATAATCCACCCTCTGATTTAAAAAATGCTGCTAGCTACTCACCACCACTTCTACCACCCCCAGCTTCCACACCCACAGGGAAGAGTGCAGCCTCCTTCTCATGTAACTCAAGACCCTCCTCTGCTGATCTCCACTTGCTCCTGTCCTCAGGAGACTCCCTGTGCTCCCACGTCATCCAGCTGTTTGCCATTTTTCCTAAAGGCCAATCTCTCTCCTGGCCCTGTGCCCATGTCCAGCAGTCCCTGGGCTCTAATTCCTTTCTCCCTGCAAACACCTCTCAATGAAGTCCTGACTGTAACAACCAGTAGGTTGGCACAGGGTAGTGGTCAGTTGTATAGGCTCTGGAGCCCACTCGGAGAAGAGACCCTGGCCCTGCTACTTACTGGCTGCAGGACCTTGGGCAAGTTCCTTCTCTGTGCTTCAGATTCTTCACCTCTAAAATGGGGATGATAATAAGACTACCCATGTTGCAGAAAAGTTAAGACAATAGTCCTGACTGCCGTGCTTTGAAAGACCTGCTTATAAAGGTTGGCCCTTGGCTGGTGGCTAGGAGCTTAGGTTTCAGGAGGGTTCCCACCATGAACTGATGAGAGTGGCCAATTCACTGTGCCTAAGCTATTTGTGTGAACACAATGGTTTATGCTGAACACCTGCTTTCCTTCTGGGAGTGTGGTACTTGCTAGGCAAGAGGTGCCTATGTGAGAAGCCCCCAGAACCCTGGGCACTGAGGCTCTAATGAGCTTCCCTGATTGGAAACATTTCACATGTGTTGTCACAAGTTGTTGCTGGGGAAATTAAGCACATCCTGTGTGATTCCCTTGAGATAAGACTCCAGAACCTCGTGCCTGGTTTTGCCCAGACTTCACCCCATGCACATTTTCCCTTTGCCGATTTTCCTTGTATCCTTTCACCGCAATAAGTCAGAGCTATGAGTATGATGACTGTATGTTGAGTCCTGTAGTCCTACTAGCAAATCGTCAGACCTGGGGGCTGGTCAACATACTACCTGATGGGATGAATGAAGACAGGCACCGTGAATAATGCTCTGATAAAGGGAGTACCGTGAACAGAGATGGAAGAGTTGTGAGGCTTAAAGAGCTAATACTTAGAATAGCATCTGGCTGTTCCAAGTAAGGGCTTTTTGAATATTCATTATGATTATTACTTAATGTGCCAAAGGGCCATGCATTTCTCACATGGCAGTGGGCTGTGTTGTATGCGTGTCTGCGACTGAATCACCAAAGACAGGGAAGACTGTCCATCCCAACTCTTTGCAATGCTCAGGGGTTGGCCTGGCCCGCAGGAAGGCATGGCGTGCCATTCTGGGAACCACACCAGGGCTGGGCTTGAGACTGCCAGCGTGGCCCCCAACCCGGAGGGTGGGCAGGGCTGTTCCTCAAATTCAGTGTGACCACAACATGGGCCCCAGGCTCCCAAACCAGCCTGCAATCAGATGAGCTACAGCCAAGGTCTGGCAGCCGCCTGCTCTGGCTTCTCCTTAACTGACAGGAGCCTGACGGGTTATTCATCAGACAGTCCCTGTGAAATCAATTAAGCATCTGCTGCAGAGTGCAAAAGAAGTGGATCAGGGTTTGGGGGACCCTTATATATGGCTCCCACCAGAATGGATCACAGGTGCACTTGAGGAGCTTAACGTACCATCTTACCCCAGCTCTAGGGAGCACAGGTAGGCCTAGGTTGCCTGTTGGGGGGCTCAGTCAACCCTGGAGATTGCCAGAGGTACAGAGAGAACAGAGAAAGGAGCAAGCTTATCAAAGCCTTCTTTCTCCTTCGTCCTTCTGCTAGCCTTTCTTTTCCTGCCAGCATGAAACCTAAATCCCTCCTGGTCATTCTACCAGCTGTTACAGTATTTGCTCAGCTATTTATTTTAGACTCCAACGTAGACTCAGTCTGATAATTAGGGAAGGGCCTGTGACTGTTTCTCTGGCATCGAGAGACTCCCATCCTAGCGAGGCCTAGCAAAAGCTGTTTAGGGACAACTATCTCAAATAGGCCCTTCTCTCTTGGTCTTCTAGGCCTTTGTTCAGCCCGTGCCTCTCTCAGGTCCTCCCTGCCTCCCCTCATGTACCTGGGGGACTTCTGCTTGCTCTTCACCTCTCAGTCACACTGTACCAGGTCTACCAGGAAGCCTTCCCTTTTACCCACTCAAGGCTCAGTTAAATAAGTTTATTCATTCATTTATTCCATCATTCATTCATTTTACTTGTGTGTGAATATTTATCAAGCAGCCACCATGTTGTGGCAAGCCCTGGGTTGAGTGCTGGGGATCCCAAGCCAATTAAAACACAGCACATGACCTGTGCTTACCCCTGTCATAGAGCTTATCCTACTGTGGGAGAGTCTGTTCTCTTGAGTGTCTGCCCTGTTAGGTACATTCAGTGAATATTTACTGGATAACAAGTACTACATGATAAGTAGGTGAGCACTTGCTGTATGCTAAGACATTTTCAGATATTATCTTAATGTAATTGCTACAACAGCCTTAGGAGGTTATATAATGGATTAAAGATAGACACAAATTCTTTGACACTTCTTCCAGTTAGAAATGGGGTCTGTTTCCCTCTTCCTTGAAGCTAGCCAGCCCATGATTGTTTTGGCCAACACCATACGGCAGAAGTAACCTGTGCCATTTCCGGTGCAAGCCTTTAAAAGGGTCAATGGCTTCTGTCTTAGTGCCTTGGAGCCCCAAACCACTAAGTATGAAGCACAACTACCCTACTAGGAAGACCACGTGGAGAGGTCCTGAGACTACATTACAGAAAGGTACCACTAAGCCCAGCTTTCCAGACATCTCCACCAATGCACGTGAGTGAAGCCATCTTGGACCCTTAAGACCATTCCAGTTGCCAGCTGGGTACCACCAACTAACTCCTGTTAACACCATGTGGAGCAGAAGAAGAGCTCAGCTGAGTCCTTCCTGAACTCTTGACTCACATAGTGAAATGTAATCAACTGGATGTTATTTAAGCTACTAAGTTTAGGAGTGGTTTGTTTGTCACGTAGCAATAGATATTCAGAACAGAAAGTCACTATTATTTTCTCCATTTTAGGGATGAAATTTAAAGTCTAGGTCTAGTGAGGACTAGGGTAGGGGTTTGAGCGCAGGGTCTGTTTGACCCTAAAACCTGTGCTTTGAGAACAATCTGCTATGGTGAATGGACCATCACTTATACCTGTAGAGTATCAGGACCAAACTTACTTTTCCAAAGAAGAGATAGAACCTACTATTTCTTGTTAACTCGTCTGGTGAATGGAAGCTCAATAAATATTTTTTGAGTAATTTTTCTCTTCACAGGGTTGCTAAAGAAAACAGATATATATATATATATATATATAATGGAAATAGCTTTAATAGCGTGGCTTTTAACTGCCAGGCACTATGCTGTGTATTTCTTATATGTCTCATTTATTTCCTCCCTACCTCTTTGAGGTGCATAAATTCTTATCCCAATTTACAGATGGGGGAATCAAGGATCAGGGATGTTAAGGAACTTGCCCAGCCAGTAATGTTAAAGCCAAGGTAGGAATGAAGGTCCATCGAACTTTAAAGCCGATATCCTTTTCACCTGATCAGTCTGTGATTCTATCTGCCAGACTTGACATTGATCCGTCTTAAACTGTGCCTTGTTAGTTTTGTGTCATCAACCAGTTAAGGTCAGTATTAAGATCCAGAATGCTGACTATGTTATCCAGTGTATTAGGCACCTCTCTCAGTTTTAGGCTGTCCTTAGATGCACAGACCTGTGGGGTCACAGAAGAAGGGTTCCTGAAACATTTTGGCTGGGGCTTCAAGAATAAGTAGGGCTTGGCTAGACCAAGAAGTGAGAAGGTGGGCAACTCTAGCAGAGTTGTGCAAGAGTGTGTGCAAAGGCACAGAGACATGAAAGGGCTTGGCATCTGGGAGTATGCTTATAAATACACATGTATGGATTATAAATGCACAGATATACTGAATGTTAAATATATGTATAATATGTATCATATATAATTTATGTAATATATGTGCATGAATATGTAAAGTGGTGTATGTGAGTATATACCTATGTGTTAACAATGGTTGTTAACTTTTAGTGATAGATACAGGTGATTTTCTTTTCTCTTTGCTTATTTCATTTTTTAACTGTTCTACAATGAACATTGCTTACTTGAGTAATGAAGTATAAGGAAAAAGAAAAGGTTCCACATGGTTTGCACAATGGATGTGGGAGAATAGAGGGTCAGAAAGGCAGGTGAGCACTGGCTGATGGGGCAGGAGAGGTGAGCTGGGACCACCTTCGCATTGCAAACTAGCCATTAGCAAAAGCCTCCCTACTGCTTGTCCTCTATCTTCTTTTCCCTTGAAAAACCTGGAGACTCAAAGTTGGAAGTCCTAATTTGATCCTAAGTGACAGAAACGAACATCTGAGCAAAGGGAGTGGTGACGGTGGTCGGTGCGGAGAATCAGAACCACCCGTTAGTTGCTGGTTTCTTTCAGCCATGTTTCGTCATTCAGTAAGCACACTGGAAATAATGGAGATCTGATTGAGCTACCCTGGTGGGATGACATACGATTATCGGACTCTGTTACTGATGAGAGCAAAGGAGGCACGAAGGGAAAAGTCGCATGTGATTTTAAAGGATGCCAACAGAAAAAGCATTTAATTAAGAGACTGGGGCTGGTGAGGAGCTGGTTGGGCTGCATCTCTAAGAAATCTGCTTTTGGAAAAAATGATTCCACAGGAATAAAATGGTACACAAGGATGTTGATTTTCTCTCACTGGACTCCACAGACTCAATGTGACAATACTATAGTTGTGTACTTGGGAGTCATATGACTACACTTTCCCATGTATGGATTAATTTTACATCCTTAAATCTGGTATGGCTTTGTCTTCTTCACAGATAAAGCACAGGAGTAAGGGAAAATAAAATCATGCTTCCTACTACTTTAAGAAACAGGGTAGAAGATTAAGAGGTTCCACTTTTGCCAGCCCAGGACACTCCATTTTCAGTTTCTAGAAAGTAGGGGAAGGCTGTGGCCCCAGAGTCAACAGTGCTTATCTCAGAGTGGTAAGATTATGGGTAAATCTAATTTTCATCTTTATGCCTTTCTGTACTTTCTCCAGTGAGCTAGTATGGTTTTATAATCATTTAAAAACATTCCATTGTGGAAAACTAGTGGCCAGGCAGAGGGAAGGGGAACAGCTACTGAACTCAACCTGGCTGAAGTCCCTGAGCTGAAGGAAGAAGGGAGAAGGCAGAGGGATCCGGGTCAGTAGAGACCTAGGGAAGGTGGCGGAGGTGCAGGGCAAGCACCGCTGGACAGGGAGTCAGGCAACTGGGTTCAAATCTTAGCTGTGCATCAACAGCCTATGTGCTCCTGAGCTAGTGATGGGTCCACTCTGATTCTCAGCTTCCAAAACTCCTCAGTAGGGATCATCATCATAATACTGCTTCATAAAGGTGTGAGGATTACATTATGCCACACACAGGAAAATCCTTGTAACCAATAGCTTATGTATAAATGTTAGGGATTATTAGGGCTTTGGGTATAAGTGATGGAACAGCAGGAAAGGAGCAGGGGATGGGAAGACGGGAGTGCCAACCCTGGCCAGGCATGCCAGGTGCTAGGCACAGGGTGATGAGATCAGGAGGTAGGGAAGGGCCCAAGGGAGCGTCGGAATCACACCTGCACTGAGAGCGGGCTCTGCCACACACCTGCGCCAGGGCCTCACACATCGGCTCTCATCCACTTTACCCAGGGCCTGGCCAGCGCGCACCGTTGCCACTGTGTAGACAGGGAAGTGAGGCACAGAGATCCAGCAGCTTGACCGAGCCCATACCTTTAGCGAGCATCAGGCTAGAGCTGGCCCTCGCGTCTGCTGGGCTCCGAAGCCCAGGCTCTGTCTGCAGCCCCGCATCCCGGCCCTTCTCTCTGGCACTCAGAGAAACAGCACCCCTCGGCTGTGCGCCCGCCCCCAGTCTCCACCCGTGCGCCCCCGCACCTGGTCTCCAGCGGGATGTTGCTGTTGAGCAGCCAGTTGTCCTGGGCGTGGGTGGGCTCTGGGGCGCCGCTGGCGGGGGCCTCTCCGGACAGCGAGTGGTCGGTGGGCGCCGGGCTGGGGTTGCTCCTCGGTGTGAAGTTGCCCCGGTTCAGGGAGTTAATGGAGGCGGCGTGGTGCTGGCTGGGGGTGTGGGCGTGCGACAGTGGCGGCGGTGGCGTCCGGAGCCGCGGGTGGTTCTGCAGGCCACCGGGGTGATCTGGGGCACAAAGCGGACACGGGGTGAGTGGGTGGCAAGCCGGGCACTGCCCTGCAGCGGAGAGGCAGCCGCGAGGGCCGCACAAGACCACAGGGGCAGGCCCTGGCAAATAGCAATGTATTCAATACGCAGGTAGGCAACAGGTGTTTATCGAGCAGCTACTATTCTAGGTACTGGGGATACATCAACGAGCAAAACAGACAAAAATTCCCATCCCCGGTGGGCTTAAAGTCTAGGAGGGAAGAGAAACAATAAACAACATAAAAACGACTAGTTGCAGCATCGGCAACTTCACATCGCTACTTTCATGCTTTTAGGGCCATGGTTTTTGAAGTGTGGTCCGGGACCTTCAACATCATCTGGGAATTTGTTAGAGATGAAAATTGTGGGGCCCTGCCCCAGACTTACTGAATCATGAACCTTGCGGTGGGGCCCAGAAATCTGATTTCACAAACCCTCCCTGTGACTCTGATGTATGCTAAAATTCGAGAAACACTGACTATATATATAATGGTACGTAGTAAATGAAGCAAGATATAAAAAGTGAAACATAGTTTACTGAAATGGTGATAAAAGCCAGGAAGAGGACTGTGGCCTGTGCACATAGGGGCAGTGGTGAAATTTCAGACAGGGAGGCCTCAGGGAGAAGATGACTTTTGAGTGAGCCATGCTGGCGTCTGGGTGGTGAAAAACTACCACAGACATTTGTTAAGCACACAGTATGTGCCAGAGCCCTGTTTTAAGCCCTCTGCAAGTGTTAATGCAACTAATCCTCACCACCCACCACAGAGCAGGTTTTTATCCCCATTTTACAGATAAAGACATTGAGATAAATATTTTATTTACTGCCTATGATTACTTGGAGCAACAAGTATTATTATAGCCAATTTAAAGATGAAAAACTTAGACTTGGAGCAGGTAAGTAAAGTGCCCAAGGGTATGTGGCTAAGTGGATGTAATTTACAAAGAAATAAAGTAAATACAATTTCTGCAGATGCCACAAATGAGGCAAGTCCTGGAGGTAAATCTTTACCATCCATCGAAGCTACGTTCACAGAAATCCCAGGCTTTCGAAGCCGATAATATTATGGGGTGAAGAAGTCACAAAATCAGATTCTAGTCTAGATTCTGCCACTCATTAACTACGTGATCATGGGCAAGTCTCTTAACCTTTTTGAGCCTCCGTTTTCTCATCCATAAAATGGGGAAAGTAGTTTATTTGGGGGATTACAGAGCTATAGTGAAATGAAATGAGGCAATCAGTGGGAAAGAAATATTTCTGAAGCTCCTGGTTTACAAAGTATTGTGTTTCATTTGTTCCTCACAAGAATTCTGCATTTTATAGAGGAGCCTGAGAGTCAGAGAGAAATAGGATTCAAACCAAGGCAGATGCGATATTCCCAAGGCTATGCTCTTCCTTGGATCAGGAGACAGCTTTTTGGAAACCATCAAGCACAATCAAGTGTGAGGCATGATCAGTGTTATGGATAATTTTAGTGTAAGATGCATCGCTTTCAGCTTTCTGGGTAACCCAATCTTTTATGCCAAAGAATTCTAAAGCAAATCTGGTGGGAGATTAGGAAAGGGGAGTTGGAGGTTGAAGGGAGAAGGAAACCCAGCTGAGTGGATCACTTCCTTATTACAAGCTGTTATGTTCAGCATAAAGCCCACACTGGGCCTCCAGAACCCTCTGGAATCTGATGCACTGTCTTCCAGCCTCATCTCTCATCAGTTCCTTCTCTGTACCCTTCCCTCCAGCTAATCCCTTCTCCCAGAGGCCAGGAGATATGCTGAGGCAGTTCAAGCAGCTGAAATCTGAACTCCGATGAGGAGCATCCCTAGGAAGGTGACAGAACGTGAATGGCACCTTCTGAAGATGTGCTATGCTGTGGCCCTGGACCAGAAGAGAGCTAGCAGGAATGTCCCTTACTGGGAGGGGAGAGAACCTGGAAGCCAATACGACCTGTCCAGGCAGAGTGTCCCACTCAGAGTACAGAGAGCCTTTGACCAGGGAGAAGCATCTGGTCATTTGTTTTGTCCAGCTGTCCTCAGGCAGCACTTTAATGGAGACAGACAGAGCCTGGGACAGAAGCCAGCAGCAGAAGCAGCCTTCTGGGCTGACTGAATGGCCTTCCCACCCGTGGCCTTTCAGGCTGTTGGCTGTGGTCCACCAGAGCAGGGAGAGCCACTACTGTCTACTGGTTGTTAGGAGGCCAGCAGAGAGGTGTGACCTAGTCCTTGCTCCTGCCCCTGTCCTAGGAGTCAGCTTCCTCATGACATTTTACTTCATTAATAGTAATAGTTGCTGCCATGTATTTTAGCACCTACTGTGTGTGTTTTTACACCCTTAACTTCTCTAATGCTTACAACTCCCAGAAGGCAGTATTAGTATTATTTCCATTTTTCAGATGAGGAAACTGAGGCTTACAGGACTCTTAATAGTAAGTGGTCCTCATAAATACAAAGCCTGAATTTTGTCTACCAAGCCATGGTGACTTTTCATAAAACACAGACACCTTGTAGACTGTCCCAGTCCATGGCCAAAGACAATAAATAGACCCTTGGTGAAGAGAGCAGCATCCAGGTCTGGGCCAGGACAGGCTGGTCTGCAAGACTACAAACAGTTGCTTGGTGACTAAGTGGGGACAGATACCAGGCTCTGGCTTGATAACTGTTTAGAAGGGCTATCAAGAGTCCAAAAATGATGATATTTTAAGTATAAGATCACTGGTCACATCTAAAAACTAATTTCTAAAACTAACTTCTGTGAGGTCAAGAAATATTCTGGTCTAGTCCTATTTTTTGAAAGCTCAGCTTAACCCCCATCCCACCTGGAAAGACTCCCTTGATCTACCCTCCCCAAAGTTCTTTTTTGCTCTTGAATGCCGACAGTAGGCAACCCAGACCTCTCACCTTTATCTCCTCTCCTAGAACATCCACACTATGCCCTCACCTCGCCTCCTCTAGGAGGTGTGAAAGTCCCTATCCCCTCTGTGCTGGGTGATCACGTGTCCTAGAACTGAAGAGACGCTCAGTACAAGTTCACTGAGTGAACAGCCTCTGTGAGTGGCCTGGGCAGTCTGTCCAGGCGAGTGAGGCTGTGTGGGGCATATCTGTGTGCAAAAAATAGTGGCAGACCACCCTGGACCCGAGACCACGGGCCTACGCAGGCCTTTACTTACTTGCCAGGTACCAGGGTCACAGATGCTTCGGCTGAGCCCTTTGTTTCCCTTCCCTCACCCCTCCCGGCCCAAGAAGCCTAAGAAACAGGACCTCGGTGTTTCCCAAGTTCACAAGGGAGAAGCTCTGTGTTTGGGAGCTCAGAATGGGGGCCTCACTCACAAACTCCAGAAAGAAATGTGACCTTCCCAAGGAGCAGATGTTTCCTCTGGTCTGAATGGACTCTACTTTTTGCTCCTCCGGCCAGGAGGGGAGATGGAGGCGGAAAGCTGTGGAGGAGCCCTCTTTTATCTCCTCCCCTCTTCAGAGGGAGTATCAGAACCAATTCACTCATTCAGCATTTACTGAGTGCCTATTCTGTGCCAAGTCTTGTAAACCAGGTGTTGGGAATGAAACAGTGAATCAGATCGATGTGGCCTAAGAGAGAATGTTCTTCTCGTTTCCATTTACTGGCTGGGCAGCCTCCAACAACTCACGTCTCCTCCTCTGTCCTTGGTCAGCGTATCTGGGAAAGGGTATACACATTCCTACTTCACCGCTTTTGGGGTGATGAAGAGCCATGGCCTTTGCCCAAGTGCCAAGTATAATGTGGACTCCTACTAAGCCCCGAGGGAAGGAACATGTGTCATTCATTTCTATATTTCCAGTGGCAGCACAGAGCTGGGTCTGGTGCATGATAGGCCCTCAGTAAATATTTACAGAATGTCCAGGAAAGAACAGCAAATCAGGTAGCTGGGCTTCTTGCCTGCACAAGCGGTTGCTTCTCTCCTGCTACTGGGAGTAAGCATCAGTAGTTTTGCAAAGCTATGCTGTAAATTCCAGTTTATACCCTCTTCTTGCAGATACAGCTCCAAGTATATCTGTGAATCGAGCCCAAATGTGAGTCATTTTACTGTTACTTGTGCACACCACTGTCAGTAAAGGCCACTTGCTTATCTAGGTTTTGCAAGCCTGGTTTTCCAGGAGGATTTTCCTGTTCCCTTCAAGTTCTCATACATATATTTGCAGTTGCTGGTGCCCTCTAAAACCTCAGACAGTTTTTATTTTATATGCACGAAACTCCTGAACACTGAAGCTCCCTGGCTGCATCTCCCTGAACATAGTGAGGCTCCTTCAGAGTGCTGGCCAGAACAGTAGGTAACAGAAAAAGACTAGGCTCTGGTATCATACAGTCCTGAGTTCAAGTTTGGGCTCTGTCACTTATAAGCTGTGTGACTTTGATCAAGTCACTTAACTTCTCTGGAGCTTTAGTTTTCTTTTCAGTAAATGGAGATAATGCCCATATTATTGGGTTATTAGGAAAATTAAATGAGATAACGTATGTATGGTGCTTAGCACAGTGCCTGGAATACCATCATTCTAAAACATGATAATTATTAATTCCACAATTATAATAAAGGAATGTTGAATGAATAAATCGTAATGCACTAAATCATTGCCATGATGACCATTTTAGCATTTACAACAGGGGTTCCAAAGCAAAACACCTTGCGAGAGAAAGAGTAGGAAAATATCTAATAGAAGTGTGATACTCTTTTAGTAATAAATTATTGCATTTCCCTCCGGACAACCCACTGGCTCCCAGGAGCTTCAGTCACAGGAGGGTGCCCGTAGCTCAACATGCAGCTGAGAAGCTAAAGAGACCGGCTGCCACCCTGACATTGTAACTGCACCAGATGCATGGAGTTTCCATGTATCAAAGATGAAGGCTTCTTTCTGCATTAGATAAGCATCTCGGAGCAAACCGGGCAGGGGCTGCCACCCAAATCCATACCTCTCTGTCCTGGGTTCAAGGTGCACTAGGAGAGGGCCCCTGATATTGTTTCATCAGTCAGCAATATTAAACAGCCCTTTGTTGTCTGCAGGGACTTGATGTGTTAAAAGATGAGGATAAACCCCATCCTTGACAAGCAGCCAGTGTTTGGAGTGACAGGTGGCAAAGAAAGGTAGAGCTCGGTCTCAAACTAGGCCTTAGCTCTGTCCCTTACAAGCTACGTTTGCCTCTCTGAGCCTCTAGTTACTCATCTATAAAATGTATATATAATAGTAATGGCAATGAAAGGAAGGGAAGGAAGATGGGCTACCATATGTTGAAAACACAGAGATTCACAAATAAAACAAATGTGGTCCTTGACTTTGAGATTCGCATAGTCTAGTAAAGATAAAAGACATACAGATACCACACAAATTTGTAATTATGATGAAATTACACATAACTGCATCATCATGTACATCAGTTAACATTTATTGCATACTTACTACGTGCAAGTACTTTACTTATTTAATCCTTATAATACCTCTGTAAAGAAGATACCGTTATCACTCCCCATTTGGTAGATGAGGAAACTGAGGCCCAGAAAGGCTGAGTAATTTGCCTAAGATTATAAAACCATTAAGGGATGGAGTGAGAATTGGAACTTAGGCAGGCCGGCTCCAGAGCCCATGCTGTTCAGCACTCTGCTTATGCAATAAAGTGAGTTAATACAGGTAAAGTGCTCACATCACTGCCTGTCCCATAGTGAGCACTTTACAAGTGTCAACGACCATAGTCCTTGTTAGCTTACCCCACAGCCCCCCTGGAGCATTATGGGGCACAGGGGGCTACTGCCAGACTCTGACTGTTGGGATCTCGGAGAAGCTTCTGAGAAGTGACACGTGACCTGTGTTTGAGGGGCATTCTAGGAAGAGGACGATGCATGTGCAAGGGTTCAGAAACCTGAGTGTGCAAGGCCGGCTGGGGACTCTTTTTATAAGCAGTGCAGGAATGGCTGTGACCGGGAGGAGCCCGGTGGTCATTGCCTGGAGGCACCAGGCTAAAGAACTTGGCCTTTATCTGGAGGGTGAGAGGAAGTGCCATGATCATATTAGTAGATGAGGACGATTCCTGGTTGCCTCGTGGAGGACGAACCAGGCGGGGGCAGGCTCCAAGCATGCCCAGACACTGCAGTGTGCCTTGCTGGGAGAAAGATTCCAGTGGAGCACGTCACTATTCTTTTATAAGATCACATTCATGAGAAAATGGCATAAACTTCCAGAGCTTTGGCTCAGGCGAAGAACTCAAACATGTCCACAGCCCTGCGATCTAAGGCCCCTACCGGCTTCGAGGGTGCCAGGCTGAGTGCCCACATCCAGCCCAGCGAACGGCAGACAGGCGCCCGAAGGTCTCCTTGCTACGGAGCTAATGACGACCCCAGCGTGCACTGCAGCCATTAATCGGGCCCTGAAGATTGTCAGATATGAAAGATGATGGTATTTAATTATCATAAAACACAAAAACTCCAGCTGCCTGAGAATGCCAACAGAAAGAGTTATTTGGCTTCCATTAAAATGCCATCGACTACCACTGACATGGGATGGTGATGTAGCAGCGCTGAGAGCTTAGCTAATGAACCTTGGCCTCCACGACCAATTTAGAGAGGCTGGAAAGCTCTCTGTCACCACAGTTGGCAGGCAGAATCTGGTGGCCTGACTTCCAGTCTCAGTTCTGCCTCCTTCAAGCTGTGTAATCTCAGGCAATTTATTTAACCTCTCCGAGTTTTAGATTCTTCACCTGTCAAATGTATATATGGGAACGTATCTTGCAAACTGTAAAGTCTTGTGCAAGAGTTAGAGATAATGAATACTATTATTATTGCCTCAAATCAGAATGGATAAAAGCAGAGAAGTCCAAAATATAACTAATGGTCTGAGCACGAGGCTAGGGGGTCACACGTTTTGTGAGGTTTTTTCTGCCCATTCCGATCCCCTCTCTGGACAAGATGCTTTCAGTTCATTTTCCCTGAAGTCCTTTCTCAGGTGTTCTAAACGGTACTTGGCTTGGACCCCCACATGGACTCACGGAGAGGGAGGCCCACTGAGACTGGATGGCAGACTGTGGAGCTTCCTGAGGCTCCCCTTCCAATTTGCTTGATAGGAAGTAAAAAAAAGTACTCCGAAGTCACAATATGTCTGTTTCTTCTTCCTCATTCGTTTAGTCGGAGCAGAAGTTTGGGTGAACACTCAGACTATTAAATTGCTTTGCATTTTAGAAATTGCCATCCGTGAAGGATATGAAAAAGCCTCATTGTATGATGCAGTGGTTTTCAAATAGAGGTGTCTGGAAACGTGGAAGGGGGTGTTTTCTGGTTGTCACAATGGCTGGGAAGCACAGCTGGCATTTGGCAGGAGGGGGCCAGGGAAGCCAACCACATTCAAGGAATGGGACCCTGTGGTCCTGGGGGGATGCAGTCCAGTGGCAGTAGGATGGGTAAAGAGCTACTAGGAGACTTTATTCTGTCTTTGCTTCCCCTACCCCCATCCTCAGATCCGACCATTCTCTGCCACAGGAGGCTGACCCCGAAGGACGGCATCACCTGGGCTCCTTTGGCCCCTAGCTTGTTAGCTAGGTTTGGCTAACTGTGAGCACAGCAAGACATTGAAAGGTAAGAGGAGAAAAAGGTTGGAGTAACCTCCTCACTATGATTTGAATGTGTCCCCCAAATTTCATGTGTTGGAAACTTAACCTCCAAATTCATATGGTGATGGCATCTGGAAGTAGAGGCCTTTGGGAGGTAACTAGGATTAGATAAGGTCATTGGGGTGGGGTCCCCACAGTGGGACTGGTGGCTTTATAAGAAGAGGCAGAGAGACCTGGGCTGGCGTGCTCCTGCCCTCTCGCCACGTGATGCCTTCTGCCATGTTGTGACGCAGTAAGGAGGCCTCATCAGAGGTGCTCCCTGGACCTTGGACTTCCCAGCCTCCACAAGTGTAAGAAATCCATTTATTTTCTTTAGAAATTACCCAGTCTGTGGTATTCTGTTATAGCCACAGGAAACGGGCTATAACCACCCCACAGCAACCCTGCTGCAGCTCCGTGTCTCAGGCAGTAGCCACATCCCTCAAGGCTACAACAGTTTGCAGACAGAGTGGTCTAGAGCAGCTTCTAGGAAGAGCAAGGACTTGAACTGGGCACTCAAATAGAGGCAGGATTGAACTAGATAAAGGGGAAGAAGGCGGCATTCTAGGTAGGGGGCTGGCATGAGTGAGCAAGGGCCCACAGGCTGAACGACACAGCCCCACGTAGCAGCAAGGAGGTGTGGAGGCCTGGGGGTATGGACCAGAGCCCCGGCGAGGCGCCACAGAGAGAGGCAAGGCTGGAGGCCACCTCCAGCTTTAAGGGTGTTCAGAGGGCTCACCCCAACTTCTAGTCTTGTAAAGCCAAGAACAGTCACAGGAATGAACCAGAACTCCCAGCTTCGTTAAAATGTACACGAGGTTCCTCATCGAGCAAGGAGGGCTCCCCTGGATGGGGGACTGGGGCAGAGTGCCCTGCGGCCTTTAACTTGACAGTTGAGGAAGGGCAGAGTTTCAGAGTCTCTGTCATAGAGAGGTATAATCAACATTGCTCTGTATGCCCAGGTTCACAGTGATTTACAGACAAACTAAGCCAAGAGCATCAAAATCTATCTTTTCTAAATGTGGTGCATAAATGACTTGGTCACTATCTGAACCCAGAAATCTAACTATCTCCCAACATATACTCACCCAAACTTCATTCTTGTGCTTGTCCCTAACAGCATTTAATTTGCTGTGTGACCTTGGGCAAGGGTCTTAACCTATCTGAGCTCTAGTTTCCTCAATTGACAAACAGAAAAGGAGGTAACGGGAGATGGCAGAAGGTTTAAATTTGAAATTAAATCTAAGACTGTGTCATTCTTAGCTGATGAGCCTGTGTTATTGACTGTCTGGTTGCGAAATATGTGCATGGTGAGTTGTGTACTAAATCTTGTTGTGTGATTGGGCACGAAACAAGGCAAAAAAGATGAAATGGAAGAAAGAGAAATATGTGGTGGTCCTTTCCGCCCTCCCTCCTTTCCTGCTTCTCTGCTTTCATTCCTTTTATAAACATCACTCTCTACAGGTCTTGTACTTGATACTGGAGACAGAGATGGATTACACAAAGTCTCTGCCTGTAAAATCTGAACAGACTTGCTGTGAAAGGCAACCTGCAGCCGGGGGTTGGGGGGGATCTTTTATGGATACATGCTTCCCCCCAACTTAAAGCTGTGTCTACCTCACGGCAGACTTTGTCCTGGGAAAGGTTTCTGGCTGTCAAGTATGTTTCTATTCCTTCCATTGTCACCTTCTTACCCTTTTCAAAAAGGATCTGATCCATGAAGAGTTAGGTCAAGTCCCAAATCAACAAGGAACCGTGCTTGATAGGTGAGAGAGGGGTGTGTGTGTGAGGTTGGGGGTGGAATTCAGCTCAGCAGGAGACAGCAGCGTGATGGAGCAGATGAGGGAACGCAGCTCCTGGAAACGTGGGCAGGTCACGCTGATAGAGCTGAGAGCACAACGGACGAGGGAGGGACACGCACGCTGGGCCGAGGAGCTGGAGTGGGTGACCCTTCCCTGCGGTGTCTGGAGCTAGTTCAGGCTATCCCTGGCTTCCCTGGGTGGTGAAGGGTGCAGGAACTGTGTTGCTGTGGGAGTAGGCAGAGGACGGACGAGGTTAGCCTAGAGAGGAGAGAGGCTAGGGGAAGGCCTTAAAGAAAGTGCGTCTAGGAGCCCAGCTGAAACTCGCCAAGCGCCTTGTGATCAGCTCTCCAAGTCTCATGGCTTATGCCCACACAGTTCACGTGACAGGACATTAAACACCCAACTGCACGGTGTGTTAGAGTGCAGGAGAGAAGAGCTGTTCCCAGCTCTGCCATTCACTCGCTCTGGACTTCAAGAAAGTCCCTCTCTTTAGGCTTCAGTTTGTCTATCTGAAAAACGAGGTGCCTTCATTTTACAGATAATCTCTTGAGTCCCTTCCAGCTTTTGACAGTCTGATTCCTCGTGGCTTCCCTTGCTCCTCTCAGGGAATTTCCTGGAAAGAGGACAACAGTGGGAACACTACTGCTGTTTTCAAACAGCTGAGGGGGGAAGAGGGAGCAGGAGGAAGAGGACTCAAGACCAAGGCCAGCCAGTTACCTGGAGCAGACAGCAGTTCAACCTAAGAAAACCTTTCTTCCTGCCAGGCCAGCTGTACCATACAGAAGGGGCTGCCTCTCTGGGCCGTGGGCTCCTCGTCAATGAAGCAGAGGCTGACATAACCAGCCTCAACCTCCTCCTTGAACTTCAAGTCTCTACCACTCTAACTCAATATACACACAGTTAAACTTAACACCTCCCTGTACTCCCTCACCCCCAATTCCACTCCCCCTCCTAATGCTGCTGATCTCAATACCACCAGCTGCTGCCAGAACCACCCACCCAATCAATCAAACCAGACCTCTGGGAATCATCATTGTCTCTTTCCTCTGTTTCAGGTTCAACAACTTGACAATGATTACCAAGCCCTCCAGCTTTCACCCTCCTTCACCCCCCCCCCAAACCTTAGCACAGGTCCTCCTCAGTGGACAGGTAGGGCAGGCCCATAGCAATGTCGGTGTCCTAGCCTGCAGACTCACCCCCTCCCATTCACTGGCCATCCATCAGCTGGAGTCAGCTCCCTAAAAGGAAACTGGATCATGCTGTGCCCGTCTTAAAGCCTTTGGGTGGCCCTACTCTGCCTCCAGGACAAGAACCTTCATCATCTGGCCTTAGCCCACCACTCCAGGGCAGCACCCACAGCTCCTCACCTCCCTCTTTGAAAGGAAAGGTGAAGTTAACAAGCTCATTGTAAGCCATTCATGAAACTTCTCACTGCTTGTTTCATGTCCATGACTTTGGATACATTGGTTTTTGGTTTCTCCATGGAGGGTTTTCTTTTTTAACTTTCCTACCTGGTTAATTCTCAGATTAGAAGTTACCTCCAGGAAGCCATCTCTGGCCATTCTCACCCCCAGTTTGGGTTAGATGCCCCTCCTCTGGGCTCTTCTAGCCCCCGTGGCTCACTCTGAGTTATCACCACTTGTTTACTGGTCTGTCTCTTCCACAGACTGTACACTCCAAGGCCTGAGATCGTATCTTAATGCATCATAGGCTAGAAGTAGAAGACTCCTCTCTCTGGGGCTTATGGTGGGCTCCCGTCTGTGAACTCTTTCACTTAGGAACTATCACTGATTCTCGACGGTTCTGGGGTGACTTGGGCATTCTGGGCATCCTGATCTTTTTCTTTAAACTTGACCTGACGTTACCCAAACAGCACATTGAAGATAGCTGACAGTCGAAATGGGTATAAACTCTTTATACTTTTATCAACAGTTGACTATGCCATGAAAAGAAAACCAAGGCAATGAATCTCAAGGCTCCTGCAGGGAATAGCCTACTTTGTTGAAACTGATGCCAGCATTGAAGGTCAGGGCAGTCTATCAGATCATTTTCCTAATTCTACACCCCACCCCCCATTGCATGGACTCTGCAGGAGGCTAAATACCAGCACATGGCGAGGTGAATTCTCATCTATCACACTCACATGCCTCCCTCCATTTTATATTCACCAGTAATTTTGAAGAAGACACTGAGATCCCTAGGTGAAAGTGACAGGTTGGCTAAAATGTTGCCAGAACCCACAGAGCAGTATTTCATGGTGGGTAGGTGCCATGGCTTAGGATCAAGCTGCCTTGGGTTCAAATCTCACCTCCCTTGTGTATATGCATTGGCCACATTATGAACCTTTTCTGAACCCTGGTTTCCTGGCATAAACCCCATTAAAACAGCACAGTGGCCAGAAGGACGAGCGCTGGGTCAGATGGAACTAAGTTTTGAAGCCAGGCTCCACCCAGCTCTGTGGCTTTGGGTGAGTTTTTAACCTCTGAAAGTCTTGATTTCTTCATCTGTAAAATGGGGATAACAGCACCATCTACTTCTTAGTGTTGTTTTGGGGATTTAGTCTTTAGCATAGTGACTGGCAAATAGAAAGGATCGGTTGAGGTTCACTATTAATTCACTCTCATAGCTCCTTGAAATTACATCTAATTACTTTCCCCTTAGGCTAAAGGGGCTCCAAGAGCAGAGATCTTATCTGTTTTTTCACCCTGTGTTTGGCTTTCCCTCTGCCTTCAGTGGACTTCCCTGTAGAGGCTATTCAGCTGTCTATAAATGTTTGTTGAATGAAACTAAATTAAGCCCTTATGCATGCAGAGTCTTTAGGTCTGGGCACTTGGAGGCTTTCAGGGAAGAAGAGAAAGAATATTTATGGACACATGACTATGAGCTGGGCTCTTATGAAGGCTTTCATTTCATCTTCAGGGCAACACTATGAGGTAGGTCTAATTTCTGCATTTTGCACATGAGAAAGCTGAGCCTCAGAAACCTGTTCACACCTTTGATTATGAAATTTTTCAATTTTTTTCAACAATGGATATTTCAGGCCCTAGCATTTGGGGCAACTTTATTGTGACATCTTGATTTAAAAACCAAACAACAAACAAGAAACCTGCCCATGGTCACACTACCAGGAAATTATAAAAGCTAAGAACTCAACACAGGTCTCTGTCTGCTTTTTCTACTCTTGATGCCTTCTAGAGGCAGAAGAAGAAAAAAATAATTCTGAAGTAATTGAACTATATGCATTGAGCAGTCTATTAAATGCAAAAACCTTTCATGTATTTTTTGTTGTGACTGAACAACAATCACATCAATAGGTATATGGATGACATGTTTTGGGGACCACGAAAAGTTTTAATGTTTAATAACCCACCAGAACAACAACCCTAAGAGGTAGGTGTTATGATCCTCCTTCTATAGATGAGGAAACAGGCTTTGCAAGGCTAAGCGGCTTGCCCAGGAGGCAGAGGCCATACGCAGATACCAAAGGCCAGAGTCCTTCCCAGCCTTTATATAGAAGCTGCATGCGAACTCCTTCTACCCCACCTGAAGAGCACCCTTCCCTCCTGAGCAAGTTTTAAGCAGCAAGGTGGCCCCCTGCTCACATGACCTTTACTTTCTTCCTGGGGCCCTAAAAGGCCTCACATGCGGGAAAAGGCAAAAACATCCAACTAATTATATAGATCAGAGAGATGCTTTTCATCATTTATGACATGACCACATGGTTTTGTATTTTTTTTTTTTATCAAGCTCAGGAGATCTTGGGCAGGTATTCCATCCATCAATGTCCACAAACCAAGTCATACTAGAAACAGATAAAAGAAGTTTTGTCCTCCTGAAATCATCTGCAAAGGGCCTGGCTCCATCCCCAGGTAACAGAAATATAATAATACCAATAATGGCCTCAAAATGTTGAATCTTTACTGGGCTGCTAGTTACTCTGGGAAGCATCTTTAACAAACTTTTTTTCCATTTCATCTTCCCAAGAGTCCTCTGAGGCAGGTGTAAGAGGAACACAATGCAGTATGTTAGCAATGTGGCCTGGATTTGAATCCTGGCCCTGTCACTTCCTATCTGTGTGGCCCTGCGTGAGCTACTTAAGCTCTTCTTGTGCTCATTTTCCTGCCTTGAAATACAGAGATATTAGTCATAGGGAGGCTGGAAGGATTCATGTAAAGTGCTAAGACCATGCATGTCACACGGAAAGTACTCACTAAATATTAGCTATTGCTATCTCTGTTTTCCAAAGGAGGAAACTGAGGCTCAGGGAGAAAATTCACTCATGCTCCATAGCTACTAAGTGCCAAGATTGGAATCCAACTCTGTCTAGCATCAACTCCCGTCCTCTTAATGTCAATGGTACACCTCCCACCCTGTACCTTGCTGTATATTTCACCTGGCATGTAGTAGGTGCTCTGTAAATGGTATTATTATTATTATTAGTAGTAGTAGTATGAATGTTTGAGAATGCTCTCTTAAGTGCTACATTCCCGGTCAATGCCCTGCCAAGACTACTAACTCCCAGCTCCTGCTCCTCTTACCATGGCATCATGTGCTATTTACAGAGCAAGGCCCCAGCAAGGGCACAGGCACCACTAACTTTATTTCAATGCAAAAAGCGTACACTCCGTGGGCGCCACCTGGGCTCATTCCCCAAGTTAATTCTTTTCTCTCAGCTGTAGAATATTTTATTTTTCCAATTTCACAATCTACTTATGTTAAAAAAGAAAGAGAGAGAAATCCAATCAGCCCAGCTTAGGTTTGCGAAACAAATAATGCGGCCGGCATAGAAGCTTAATCAGTTATATTCATAACCACAGTGATCACTGCTCTGTCTAATTTATACAGCCCAGGGCGTCCTAAAGAAAATGTCTCTTGACAGTATAGAGTTCAAAGCAGAGGCGCACTGACGCTGCTGAAGGGGTGTGGCTCTCCTGGCCTGGCGTCCTAATGGATCTGAAGCAGACTGGGATTCGGAGGCACGTCCCCTAGGAATTCCACCTACGCCCAAATGTCACACTACATTTTCTTTTTCTTTTTTTAGTAAATAAGGAAATGGGAGAAGTAAACTTTTATCTGGTTGCTTCCTTTGTTTTTTGGAAGAAATGTAGAAAGGCCAAGTTGCCTTCATGTCCTGGAGAGGGCAAGTGCTTTGGAGTCTGTCTGGTTGACATAGGTTGGAATCCTGGCTCTGCCACTCACTAGCTGTGTGAACTCGACAAGTCACTTAACCTCTCTGAACATCATCTATGAAATGCAGATGATTGTACCTACTCACAGATTAAAGATTAAATGACAGAACAGTGAGTTTCTACTAGATCATAAGCTTTGTATTCCCAAAGCCTGGCACAAGACCTACTTTATTGTAAATCTAATATGAATGTGTATTGACTACACCTACAATCCTAATGTCTATCATTTACTGAGTGATTACTGTGTGCCAGGGATTGTGCTAAATTCTTTACGTGCATTAACTTACTTTATTCTAGGAACAACCCTGTAAATCATGTATTATTATCCCTTTTCTGACTTTGAAATAACTGAGAAATCTGGAGGCTTGTCTAAAACAACACAGCTAGTAAGAGGAGGATCCATGGGGGAGGAGGGGTCCCAAGATCACAGAAGGCAGAGCTAGGATTCAAACCCAGGCTTGTCACTGTACTTCTCTGTCTTGCCCCCTCCTTCCACAAACTCCACACACAGCAGATAGCAGATTCTCGAGGAATGTTATTTCCTTTTTCTTTTTCCTTTTTACTGCATATTCTGGGATTCCTAGGGACAACTCAGAAATCAGGGTACTTATTCAAAGGGGCTTAATCATCATTTCCAACCAACATCACTTGAACATGTGCAATGGGCTTGCTCTGTGTTGGTTACTGGACAGAGATACTTATATCCTTGCTATGGCCTCCCAGATTTCTGTACTATCTAGATGAAAATAAATTGAGAAATCTAACTCCTCTGAATGACTTGGGGCAGGGAGAGGGGCTCTCTAGGCCCACAGGTGCATCTGATGCAGCCTGCTTGTGTCCTGCCCACCGTCCTAAGGTGGCAGGTGGTAGGCCTAGGCTCCGGTCCCTGCCCTGCCACGATCTTGCTGACAGAGTCCAGCTACCCCACCTCTCTGGACCTCAGGTCCTTCCTGTGCAAATGGAGAGTGTTGGGCCTGATTAATTTGCTCAGCAAATATTTCTGTTAGTTGTTAACAAACTTTTCACTCCTAGGATCCTATTAGCATCGCCTCCTACCTCCATTATTTATGTTATAAAATATTTTGTTTCTCACACAAGCCATATTCATTAGCTAATCATTAGTTGTTTTCCCATTTTTGAATCAAACACTTGTAAAGCTGGTGATTATCTTCTGATAGGAGAGCACAGTGAACGGATCCCTAGCACCTGGTCCATTGCTGACACGAAGTAGGCCCTGGGTTTACTAAATGAAGGAGCGTATGAATACAGGAATAGATGAATGCTTGATCCTAAGCAGAAGAGCCGTGGCTGGTTGAAAAATGGGGGTCAAAATGACCTGGACCCAAATTCCAGCTCTACCATTTACAAGCTGTTTGACCGTGGGTAGTTCACTTACACTCTCTAAGGCCCAACTATAAAATAAAGATAATCGTGCATGATTGTTTAAAGTTGAAGAATGACAAAAATGATAAGACAAAAGCACCCCACACATATATAGTACATACTATGTGGCAAGCACTATTCTAAATGCTTTACACATATTGACTCAATCTGTATAATAAGCCTATAGGTAGTTACTACTATTATTCTCATTTTACAGATGTGGAAACTGAAGTACAAAAAGGGTATTAGGGGCCAGGTGCCATGGCTCACACCTGTAATTCTAGCACTTTGTGAGGCTGAGGCAGGAGGATCACTTGAGGTCAGAAGTTCAAGACCAGCCTGAGCAAGACCCCATCTCTACTAAAAATAGAAAAAATTAGCCGGGCATGGTGACATATGCCTGTAGTCCCAGGTACTTGGGAGGCTGAGGCAGGAGGATCGCTTGAGCCCAGGAGTTTGAGGTTGCTGTGAGCTAGGCTGATGCCATGGCACTCTAGCCTGGGCAACAGAGT